>APFE031318681.1:45556-60116 GCA_000404065.3 Pinus taeda
ATTAAGGAAACTGAAAATGTTGAGGTGGGGGTCCAGGTGGACTTGGCAGGTGGCCACCAATATCCACCTGGATCACTCCCTTTCCAGAGAAGTTGGAGATGAAAATAAAACTGCCCGAGTTCGATCTTGTGTCTAAACTCATAAATGTATGCACTAAGATCCTGTTACTGCAAGAAATTAAGGATACCCCTATTTATGCCAAAATAGTGAGGGAACTATGTACTAAGAAACCAGGGAGACAGAAGAAGTAACCTTATACAATTCAAGTAGGTGGAAAACTTGCAAGTCTTATGTCCACCGGATTTGTTACTGAGAAATATGAAGACCTTGGGATCGTTGTGGTTACCACCTTTATCAATGGGTATCTAATAAGAAACACTCTAATCAATTTAGGTGCATTCATCAATTTGATGACCATGGAAACATTGTCTCACATGGGATCCTTTGACTTACTTCCTGCTCCTACCATGTTAGAATTGACAGATAGGTCTAAGCTAAAGCCAGAGGGTATATTAGAAGACATTTTCATTTCATTGGATTCCTGGGAATACCCTTAAGATTTATATGTTCTTCAACCTAAGACCAACTTGGGAGGGAATCCTTTGATGTTGGGGATACCTTGGTTGGATACAGCTAATGCCTACATAGGTTGTAGGTCTAGAAACATGACCACCGATCATGGGGTTGAAACTAGACACATCAGCCTATACCTCCCCAGCCAAACCTCTGCTAAAGTCGGAAAATACCTATTGGGATGATGAAGAACAAGATTCAGAAGCTATTCACCCAGTATTGATAATAGCCCAAGCCATGAGCCTTAAGGAAAATTCTGAGGAAAATCTGATAAATTGTCATATTTCTAATCCTATTTTTTCACAACATTTAGAGGGGCAGTTTAGTCCTAATCTAGATATCATTACTAACCTACAAAACTTATAAATATGATACAGTAGCTGAATTACATTCATCCCTCTTATCTGCATTTACTGCATATTCAATGACTGAATGTGGAGGTAAGGTAATTGAAATTTCATGGAAAAACCCTAAATATTAATTCTACCTTGACTCCTGAACAAGAGGAGCAATTAATTCACACATTGAAATAATTTTGTACATTTGCTTGGAAATACACAGACATGAGGGGTATTCACCCAGATACATGCATTCACCATATATACATAGAGGGAAATGCCAAGCCTATGATACAACTACAAATGAGAATGAACCCTCGTTGAGAGAAATTGTAAAAAATTAGTTGCAAAAATTGTTAAATGTAGGGTTCATTTATCCTATTTCAGACAGCTAGTGGGTATCCCCATTTGTTATCATCCCTAAAAAGAATGGAAAATGGTGAGTGTATGTGAATTACATGGAACTAAACAAAGATACATTAAAATATCACTTTCCTTCACCTTTTATAGACCAAGTGCTGGGAACTCTAACAGGGAAGAGGTATTTTTATTTCCTAGATGGGTTCATTGGGTACAACCAAATTAGGATAGCTCCAAAGGACCAGGAGAAGAAAACATTCAAATGTCCCTGAGGAACCTATGCATATAAGGTACTAACATTTGGTTTATGTAACACACCAGCCACATTTCAAAGGGCGATACTTGGTATTTTCTCTGATCTTTTGCATGATTACGTAGAGGTTTACATGGACGATTTTACAGTAATGGGTGATACTTTTGAAGAAGCTCTAAATAATATTAAGAGAGTTTTGTAGATATGTAGATAAAATAATATTTTTTTGAGTAATGAAAAAAAATTTCATGATTATGACTGAAGGTATTTTTTTGGGTCATCGTGTTTCTGCTTCAGGAATTAAAGTTGATCCAGCTAAGATCGAAGTAATTGAAAAGTTGTCCCCACCAACTAGTCAAAAGGAAGTTTGAAGTTTCCTCAGACATGCAGGTTAATACAAAAGTTTTTTTGAGAATTTTACAAAGATATCCTAACCATTGTTTAAATTATTTACTAAGGAATATGAATCTCATTGGAGTGATGAGTGTCAAGCTGCATTCAATACACTGAAAGAAAAAATTTCTTTAGCACCTGTCTTGAGAGGTCCAAATTGGAAATTTCCCTTTCATATTTCCATTGATGCCTCTGATTCAGCTATAGGAGCAGCGTTGGGCTAAAAGGAAAATCTCGTAACCAATGCTATGTATTTTTTAGTAAAAAATTAACTCCCGCAGAACTGAATTACACCATAACTGAGAAAGTATTCCTTGTTGTAATTTATGTTATTAATAATTTTAGACATTACATCACTAGTTATGAGATTTTTGTACATACTGATCGTTCTTCTATTCGATATCTCATGAACAAACCAGCCACTAATGGAAGGATTACTAGGTGGAATTTTCTACTGCAGGAATTTGATGTCACGGTATTGGACATGCCCAGAAAGAAAACCAGGTAACTGATTTCCTATATAGGCTCAACTATACACGTAAGGATGTTCCTATTAATGATCACTTTCTTGATGAAAATTTGTTTGCTATCTTTGTTAAAACACCTTGGTTTGCAGATATGGCCAACTACCTTGATGCAGGAAAGTTACCCCCCTACTTTTGATTTAGTCAGAAGAAAAGAATTATTAGGAAAAGTGCTAATTACTCTTGGGTAAAAGGAGACCTCTTTTTCACCAGACCTGACTTAATTATTTGCAGATGTGTCAAGGAGGACGAGATGTATGATGCCTTGAGAGCTTGTCACAATGAAACATATGGAGGACATTTTGGAGATAAGTGGACAACCCATAAGATCCTCCACTCTGGGTACTATTGGCTGAGTCTTTTTAAAGATGCAAAGGAGTATGTGTAAATGTGATAGCTGCTAGAGAATAGGGTGACTTGTCCAATCAGATGAAATGCCTTTCAACCACAAGTTCTCATAGAACCATTCGAGAGGTGGGCTCTTCATTTTGTAGTTCCCATCAATTCTATGTCAAAAGGTAAGAAGTATATTTCGGCTTGTATTGATTATGTGATGAAGTGGGTGGAAGAAAGAGCAGTACCTAGAGAAATAGAGAAAGAAGTGGTAGATTTTTTTTTTTCCTGATGTTTTTGTAACATTTGGGGTACCCCAGGAAATTTTTATTGATCTGGGTACTGAGTTTGTGTCAAATATTATGCAGGGAATTGTACAAAAATATCATATTACTCATCGGAAGTCCACCCATTACCATCCACAGGCCAATGAGAAGGTGGAATCAACAAATAAGGTGTTGTAGACAATCCTCATTGAGACTGTGCAATTACATAAGAAGGATTGGGCTGATCCACTCCCTGAGGCATTATGGGCCTATCGAATTACATGGAGGAAGACCACTGGCTTCTCTCTGTAAGATTTAGTGTATGGAAAACAAGTGTTAATCCCGATTGAATTTCAGATCAAAACTTTTAAGATGGCAACAGATTTGGGTATAGACCTGTTGAAGCCCCGAAAATCGGGTCGACAACAAGGGGGATACCTACCCGGTCCGGACCTTGGTTGGCAGCTCCTTATTCGTTTGGTATAGCGGGTCCGACTGGGGATAACGGGACCAGTTTCCCAATTTGGGCTATGTGTGTGTGTGTAGATTTTGAATAATGCTGATCTAAGAGTATTTTAAAGCTAATCTAATTCAGATTCCTTAACTTTACTCTATACTATTGTAATTTAATGAGAAACAACACGTCTAATCTACGCTAACCCGGGGTGTATATCTTCTATTATGCGATCTAAATAGATTTCGAACAATAACTGGTAATAAAGATCATTCAACTATCATAAGAATAGAAACCATTTAAGATAAACCACTTTTCATAAGAAGTTAAGCAAAATAGTTGTGAACAGTATATCGCATAATAAGCTATTCATATGTTAGACATAAACAGTATGACTCCACCATACAAAAGTGCCAAATGATAACCCATACATTTATGCAATAACAAATAAATAACTGAAAACTATAAATCACTTCAAGAATATAAGCAAAGATAGTCTAGAGATAAAAGTACCATTTATGACTGGTTCCACTCATAAACTTCAAGCAACAATTGATTTATCTCTCCTTGCTCTAACATCTACTAAGAGTACAGAAGTGCATCATCAGTAGCAGATATCAAATGCAAATATTAATAAACCTTGATCCATCCATTCATCAAAACCGCCTCCGAGGGCGCAAAAGTGCATGTTCTGAGGACGAGTTTTTGACAAATCTCCGGACCCTTCTCTAAATGCCTGAGAAGGGTTTAAATACTGCTAGCTAATTAACTCGATTACATAACTTTAGGATTCGGTTTTCAAATGACCGTCCTTCTGAAAAAGCAAACTATTTCTAAAAATTAAATCTGACTCTGAACTATTTCTGTATTTGCTCCTTAGTGCTGTAAGCACGCAACATTCGACTGGGAAGAGTCGGTTGTTTGCTTTCCCCTTTCGTGTGTGCTATAAAAATAGAAGTAACAAGAGCTGGCACCACTTTCTGGTAAACTATAAGATATTTTAGAGAATCTCCCGCTGACTGGGTGTATACTTGCTAATAACTCAAATTTCTCTCAAACTGGTTCTGCTTTTGCTATTTCGATTTCTGTCTTTGCGAATGACTTGATGAGTCAGAAGACTTTACTTTCTGAGCAATTCTCTGGATTGCAAACTTCCTCCGTTCTTCATTCCGGGCTTTTCTGGCGTGTAAGTTTCAGGTCTCTTTGTAATCATGCTGCTTTTGTGCGCCTTTGATTCTGAGCTTTAGATGACCTATCAGTCATTAGCATCTGTTGAGTGATACTCTGGAATCTGTAGTTCTATCGTATGCGGCACCTGTTTCTGAAGAGATCTCTTTTGTGTTCTCCGAGCATTGGCACTTTCCCCTTTTCCTTAGATGTTTCCTGCAATATTGCTTCCTGTTATTTCCTGTTTTATAGTTTGCGCAAAGGAAAAGAGTAATGGTAATAAAGATTGACATAAAAGCTCCAAATCTTATGCGTGCATAATTATGACATTCACAGCAAACTGACTCTTCGAAAAACAAAAAGCATTCATTCGTACAATCATTAATTTCCCTTTTTAAGGTGCACGCTTAATTTTGATTAATGGGCAGCTTTCCTTGAACACTGTGTCGAGGAAAATTCGCGCTCATCGCAGATCGTAGATCGCAGATTTGTGTTATAGTATCGTGGCATCGCAATATCAGATCATCGCAGATGGCTGATCGCAGATATTAGTCATTGTGTGCTACTTTACGCGATGTTGCGGTATGCGACATCGCATATCGGCCGTCGGAGATTTCTTAAGTTTTTCATTTAAGAGCGCTTATGGTGAATGCGATGCGATGAATTTCGCATTATTTCTTCGTGGTTTGTTATGCCCATAAGAGAAATGTTTCCTTGCTTTGTTGCGATAAAATTCTAAGGAAAAAACAAAAAATGTTCCAAAAACTGCTTTGTTTGAATTTTTATTAAGGGTCCCCATTTGCTTGGTGTTATTGCTAATATCAAGCAAAGAGGGGGGTTGTTGGTGGCCAAAACAAGACCTTAATGAGGAACAACAACAGAGAATCCTCCATCTCAATGAGCTGTATGAGATTAGGCAGGATGCTTTTCAACATACCGATCTGATCCAACAACAATGGGATAAATGGCACGACAACTACATTAAGAAAAAGTAGTTCAAAGAGGGAAATTGAGCATTGTTGTTTGATTCAAAATTTAAGAATTTTAAAGGGAAATTCAACACACATTGGCTGTGTCCCTATGAAGTTGATAAAGTTTTTTATAATAGATATGTTTGGGTTAAAACAATTGTTTATGGAAATGTTACCTTCTTGGTGAATGGGCACAAACCCAAGCTATATCAAAAACCCTAATCTAAGGAGGAATTTGTGGAAGAGATTGTGAAGAACAAGGAGCTAGAAATGGTGGAGAAGGAATCCATTCCTTTCACTACCTCTTCTTAATTTTCTTCCATAATAAACTGAGCTTACTTTTTCCTTCTTGTGCTCAGTAAACTATGAGAGGAATGTCTATTGGGTACATGTTTATTCATTTTTCTGGTCCGAATTGATTATTTACGGAAAAAGAGCCCCTTGGAGTCTTATTTCTCAATATTTTAGACTCTATAAAACTGAAATCTAGTGAGCATGGACTACCTTGGGCTTGTTAAAATCACAGGTCATTAGATCCTTTGGGATCCTATCAATAAATTTTTTCTTCAGTTAATTTTTTGTTTTCTCGTGTTTGACTGATGTGGGATTTCTTAAGGCCCTCCTTCCAACAATCTTGTCCCATCAACATCAACAAATTATCTGGGTGCAAGATCAGAGTCTTGTGATTCCTTAAAGCTTGTATGTCTTAATGGTAGGCTATCTTGCCAAAAAAAATGGGGATTCATTATGGCTCCTTGACTAGTGGATCCTATAGGGTGTTCGACAATAGCTCATACATTCACACCTGATAGGATGCATCATATGTACCTTGGTCCTCACTCTCATTAATGGCGATGGGCCTCAGATTGGTTAATAACTTACCTTAATGGCTAGTAATCCAATGAGATCATTGCACATTCGACATCAACACCTCCATTCATGTGCAATGAATTGTACAAAAAGTGGAAGAAACAGTTTCCTGTAGAAGGATTTCCTACAGAAGTTCAACAGTTGTGGTTCCATTTCCTGCAACAACACCACTGATTTCCTAAAGAACAAAGAATAGATATAACATTGTTCCAAAATAATCTGAAAAAGTACTAGTCATTTTCATTATTGATAGAGACCATGAACTATACAATTGTGCATATGATGTGGTTTCAAGGTGGGCTATCATTTCAAGACCAAGATCAGTCATCATCTAAGTACTAGACTTTTGAAAGGTAAGGTCGATAAGGTACGATTAGCGACATGATGCTTAAGGTAAAAGGTAATGATACTTTAATTCTTAAATTTTTCATAAATGTAAGTCATGGTAACCCTTAGAGAAGAAGACGACTACGAGCCGTTATGTCATAAATCGAGTTCCATTGCTGACCATCATTGCTCTGACATGTCCTTCGGATATCTTTTCAAGATTTCTCCCGTGGGACGGATCATGATGGCAATCATGATCACGTTCTGTGTTTTTCGAAAATTGCCATATTTCCTTAATACTTCCAAATTTAAACTATCATTGTTGAGTGTTTTTGTTGTGCTAAGTCTTAGAGGCATCTTTGTGAGATGAACCAACTATGTTCTCTCCCGTCCCTACCTATGTCGAACATGCGTTCTGCTGTTAGGTTTGAACCTCAGGGTCCCACGCTGTTGGATGTTGACCCTCGAAGTAAAGAAAGGCTGGAGAAGGTAGGGTGGTTGCCTCTGTTTCTGAAATTTAGTGGGCATAATTTGGAGGTAACAAAGTCCTTTGCTCTAAATCTAAATGGCGACAAAGCATAGGTGGGGAATGTTCAATCTAGTTTGATAGAGGAGCTAGTAGCTCGAGCTTGTGGCATCCCACAGGAAGGGGAGCTCTGGTTCAAGAATAAATGGTTTAAAAAAGAAATTTGTGCACCCTTCATATGGAAAGAACATGCAAATCCTGATTGGAGCAAGGGAATCCCACATGATTCCTTTAGAAGTAAGTATTGAAACCTTTTGTTTTTCCTACAGAAATACATAACCTGTGAAGGCCACCTTTATCTAACATTTTTGTTTCATATGTACCTTCTCGGCCACTTCCGATACAAGCCTTTTAATTTTCCCTACTATTTAAGAATGAACCTGATGAAAATATCCACTGCTACCAAGGCAAGGTCAACCCACATAGAGGAAAACCTCTATCACCATGGGTTGATAAAAATTATCATGACAGAGGTTTTGTGGAAGAAGAATAAAACATGGGAAGAATTTTTGTTAGAGAATTACTTCCTGGAGGATGAGAAGGACTCTAGTTCGTCAGAACCTAAGGAGGAAGAGCTAATAGAAAAAGCCAAAAAAGAAACCCTGAACCCATGGTCCATTGACAAAAGATGAAGTGGTGGTGACTGGGGAGACCGTAAGGAAAAATTCCAAGTTGAACGACCCTTCTACCCCTGAAAAACGCATTACAAGAAGGTAGGTTGTGAAGCTGGCAAGAGAGGAAAATGTAGAGGAAGGGGTATCGACAATTAAAACTGATAAAAAGAGTAAGAGGTCCTGAGACCTGTCCAAAAGGAAAGGGAAGGTGGAGTCAATTAAATTTATTAATAGAGAAGAAGTGGAGGCCGCGTATTTTCAAAATTCACAGCTGCAGGAAAGCAGAGAGAAAATAGTTGGAGAGGAACTGAGTTTTCCCTAGTCCTCTCAAGGATAGAATGATAGAGAGGGAACTTCTAAGAAGAAACAATCCTGGAAGGAATTGGACGAAACCATTGTTGAACTTATGTTGTCTGAGTGGGTTCTTCGAAAGGAGAACGAAACCCTGAGGGAAAATAGCCTACACATGTAGAAGGAGTATGATGAGTGGCATCAGAAGGAAGCTCATATTATGAAGAAGAAACAAGCCCAAATTGATCACCTACAGAAAAAGAATGAGTATGAGAATCTGGTTAGATAAGATTCCAACAGAACCCAATTAGACCACTTGGCTGCATTAGTTGTAGCACAGGGCATAGACTGATTTTGTTTCTTGAGGATGCAACATTTTTTCTTGCATAAGGGACATGTAAGAAGCTAGGTGTGGGGGAGATGTTGCGTCCCATTTTTCTTACCTTTTGATAGCCTCCTAAGACCTTGCTGCCCCCTTTTTGAACTCTTTTTGATTCCTAACTACTCCTATTTCTCCTATATTACCTAAGTTTTGACCAAAAGGGTGTTGTGTGCTCACAGTATGCAATTTATCTTAAAAAGTATTATTTTACCTTGTTCTTAAGTATTTCTTGAAGTTAATCGTTTCCTAATCGAATGATCAAGTTTGACTGATCGAAATCTTATGTAGGTTAGTCATGATTTGAAACAACTCTGTGATTTCTTGCAGATAGTCGTGGCCGTCAATTTCCTGTAGACACTCCGCGATTTCCTATAGATGTGGATTTCCTGTAGCCACCTAGATTTCCTATAGCAGAATTAGTGGTTGGATATGTTCCACTTAGTTTCAAGAAGAATGGGAACATGGGTTTTATGAGAAAATCCACCTATATGGACGTTGTCCTATTGGTTGCCTCGAATTCATCATTGAAATCGTCTAGATATTCAATCCTCTTCTCGATGGCCGTATTGGGAAAAAAACTCTAGTGATGTAACGAAATTAATTTGATCCATGCTTTCAGTCATGGATCAAACTTAGCAGAGCTATTTTTTCATTATTTTTATTTATCGATAGCAAGTAGTTACAACATAGTTGTTTTCCTAATTCATGCAAACATATTCCTTTGAACTTGTATAAATTTCATTATGTTTCATTTGCAAGGGGGTTGGTTGGTCAAACATATCAGACTTGTACATATCTGTAATATTTTTCAGATTAATATAAAGTTATATGTTTTTCTGATCTCCTCGTGTAAACTCCTTTAACATTAGAGGGGTTGTGAGTAAGGGAGGGCCCCATTTTCTCACAATTCCATTAGTTATAGTATTTGTATTTCTTTTGATTATTTTTATGCATCAGTAAGTTATTTGCACAACTAGTGTTTCTCTTTTTTGAATTTTAGCAACATATGTGAAATAGTTGGATGAAGAAATTTATTTGATATATGTGTTTGGAATCATTTAATCAGGTTTTAGCTTCTTAATTTTTATGATTGTCTATTTGGTCTTTATCTTTTTCTGATCAACATCAGTGATATCAAGAGCTGTGGAGGGATGATTGGATCCACTCAATAGTCTTTGTTGCCAAGTGTTTATGTAGAAAAGAGACATTAGAGCCATGTGTATGAATGGTTTAATTATAAATCACTTAAGGTATTATCCTGCAAATATTTTGCGCAGCATCTCACAAGCTTACCTACCCTTGGTTGATAATTTGTCTGTCAAATTCTAAGTCTATAATTTTCCCAAACAATGTTTCTAACAAGTTAATTTATTTTAACATATGTAATGACTTGGAACTCAATGTTGCAGATAGTCTTATAGCCATGTGCTTGTGGTCGGGTTACCAAGGTGATAATTAATAATAATTTATATTATTGATTGGCTAATAATTGTGTGTTTTAAATCACATAAAAGGACATCAAGGAAAACAAAAGAGAAAAGGGAATGAACAACAAAATGATGTAGTATAGCACTAATAGATCCCAACATGGACATGAAGAGGAATAAATGGAAAAAAGGAATATAAGAAGCTTCCCCTAACTGAATGGATACTCTTAAGAGTTTGAGGCTTGAATTGAGAAGTTACAAAGATGGCAATGAGAAGGTTTTTAAGGCCCAGGAAAGGAAGGAAGAAGTGGATGTAGTTATAATGCAAATCTTATAAGACCTGCAAAGACAAAAACAACATGAACTAGGGGCTAGTTACAAGTTTAAGCAAATTTCATTAGGACTTGGAAGGCCAGAGTTGAACACTAATGGTGTAGAGGGAAGCAGATCCAAGAAAAGGCATTGGAAGGGAGGTGAAGATACCATGAGGGGTGGAAATCCTCTAAGCACTCCTAATAGAAGGATGGGAAACCATGAATAGTTTCCTAGTGCTACAAAAAAAAGGCAATATCAACAAAGAAGGAAAGGAAATAACTTCATGTTGGAAGAATTCAAGAAGGCGAAGCCTCCCACATTTAATGGAGAGGTGAAGAAGGTTGAAGAAGAAGAGGGATGGCTTCTAAGAATGAAGAAGTTTTTCAAAGTTCATAACTACTATAAAAATATGAAAGCATTCAGGGTAGCCACCTTAAGAGGAAAAGTTGATATATGATGGGAAAACCTAGAAAATGTTAAGAACATTAATGAAAATGAGTTTTTTTGGAGGAGATTTGAAAGATATTTCCAAGGGAAGTGCTTATTTGAAGGGTACTATTGTTTGGTCAATTCAATGTCCTTGAATCGGAAACCATAAATTGTCAATCAGGGTGCGTAGACTGATGAAGTATAGGTGCACAATATGTGCTTAGAAGTTGTTTTAGTAGGTTGTTATGTATTTTTTAAGGTCTAAAATTAAGATGGGGTGATGTTTGTCAATTATATTAATGTTGTAATTCTTAGGGATGTTGATTAAGTTTCCTCAGAATTAATCTCTATTCAATCGATTTGTGGATGATGCGAGGGTGATTTTATTTATGTTAGATTGTTGGGATTTGATCTTAAATTTCTTTGCTGCAACTCCTAATTCTCTAAGTGCAAAATGAAACCTTACTCTAGTAGCTATGAAGGAATACTGTTGAAATCAATTGTTTTAGGAGAGGTCTTCTCGCTTGTTCAATTTATGCTCAAACAAAGTAATCCAAGCAACATCTATGAATTGATCACACTTCAATTATGATGGATAATAAGCAAAAGAAATAACTGTGCAATACTAGGTATAAAGCAAAGTAAACAACAATCTAATCTAGGTATAAAGCAAAGTAGAGTTCTTATGTAGATAACAATGCGAAATCTGTCGGGTTGTGTTATATTCTTTCCACGAATAACCTACGTAGTGAACCGGGGGGTTAGAGGGGGGGCAGCAGCCTCCCCTGTTCGGGGGGTTTGAGGGGGGCGGGTAGCCCCCCTCTACGGGGTTCAGGGCAACACCCCGAGAATTTTTTTTTGGACCCTATATTAGGTTGGGCAAACCTACCTATGGTTTTTTGGTCCATGGTATTGGACGTGATGGTTTTTCGGTACATGGTATTGGATGCTTCGGCATGTATAAATATGTATTGTAACATTGAAAGGAACATAATGAAAAATCAAGCTGGTAGTCTCGGTTTTGAGATCCAGTGGGAAATCTCTGTGTATATGTGTTTTATGTGTTATGCTCTCGCATTTTTATTTTTCCTGTGATTTAGAATTCGTATGCAGGTAATTTCTGTACGGGGTTAAAACCTACAAAATCATTATACAACATGATCACACAAAATAAAGCAATTGAATAATTGAAGGAAATCAGATTGTATTTGATTAAAACCTGGCACTATTTGTAGGGGCCCTCCACATAGTAGTTCAGAGCTTCAAATCAGTACAACGCTTGCACATAAAAACCAAATTCATTCACAAAAAATTCACAAATTGTTTAGGAAACATATCATTCAGCGTGCACCCAAATAATAGTGCGGCCATTAGCTTTATAACATGTCTCTTGCATAACTACATGAAGATCCTTTGCATAATATCTCTTAATCTTATCTAAACTTATATCGTGAAACCGACGATTTTCTATTTCAAAAGAAAAATGATAAGGTTTTAGCTGATCTCGGGCTTTGTTCAGTGTTAATCTGGCGGTTGAATCGAAGTTTGACGTCGATCTCTTGTGCCTCTTTTAGAAAACAATTTCGAGTGGATAGGAAGGTATCCATGAGGGAGTCATATTCTATCCATCTGCACCTTTCATTTCTAACCTGGAACTCTGAAACCTCACGAACAATGAAGGCATCTACAGAATCCTGGACTAGCTACAAAAACAGACTGATACGGTAGCTAATTACAACTTTAATTAAAACAATAAGGTATATAGTTTAATATGAACACGAAAACATACTAATGCATACCTTCATCAAAACCTGGTAGATATGGCTTTATTAAGTGGTAAGTATATATGAAAAAGAGAGGATTATTGGGCAAAAGGATGTAATGGTAGGAGAATCTTCAGACCCTACATTCCCCCAGACTGGAGATGTTGTATGCCCTCATACACTTTTTCCTTGTCTTCTATTTGTGTCTCTGGTTTGTCATCTCCCTGTTTCACTGTTTTCTTTTTTTGGGCAGAGATTGGAATTCTTGGATTTCTCATTAGGATTTTGTACTTTAAACTGATTATCTCTCTTTGCATAATTCTGTTCTCTTTCTTCAGCTTCTTATTTTTCTTATACCACAAGCTTAGATGTAGAATTAGGTTGTCACTCTTGGTGATTTGTATCTCACTCTGTGTCTTTAGGGCTTGATTTTGATTTTTAAGATACCGATTTAGTGTTTTTAGTTCAAATATCTCCTGCTTCAAGATGTTTGAGGCTGATTGTTCATTCACTTGGTTGCTTCCTTCTCTAAGGCTCTGTACTATCTCCTTTTTTATTGTCGCCTTCCAGTGACTCTATGTAGTCATATATTTCCTATTGTGCGGGGTCAATACCTGGACTATGTATCAGGCTCCCTAGAGGTGAGATGTATGGTTGTGGTGATGATCTTGGTGACCCTTTTGGAGAATTCCCAGGGCTTCCAATTGGCTCATCCTCTATTGGATCAATCTCTGTTGGAGTGTTTTCTGTTGGTTCAATCTCCATTGGAGTGTTTTCTGTTGGCTTCTCTTCAGTTGGCTCACTTTCCACCTCAAGGTTAATGTATCATGTAGTTTTTGAGGTTGTTTGTTGAGTCGTGCTCAACCTCGTGCTCATTCTCAACGCTGGGGTTTGTGTTTTCTACACTTTCCTCCTCTTATTCTCTGAATTTTCTTTTAGAGGAGAGGTTTTAGTTTGTGATAGTTCTTCTTTACTTGGGCTAGCTTTCTTCTTCTAGGGTTTCCCCTCTTCATTCTCTGCAAAATCTTTACTATAGGTAGCTCTTCTTCTGTTACCTCTGTTTGAGTTTGAGGTGCCTGTTCCTTTATCATTTCTATGGTTCTTTTTCTCCCCTTGAGGTCCCTGTTGCTACTGGGCTTTTCTGGGGATTTTTCCTTGAAATGGTTCCTTATTAAGAAACTTTCCGAGTCATCCCCTGTACTTCAGAGGTGAAATTTGACCAATATTTTCACTAGACCATGATGGTACATGGTGTTTTCTATGCATTGAATTTTCTTCTGAACATTTATAGCCATTTTACTAAGGCTATTCATGAGAAAATAGGGGAGGTTCATTTGATGATCCTCGAGGAAGTGCACCATCATTCTAACACGATAAAAGTACATTTGTCCAAACCTACCCTCACAAGTGATAAAATTCTGAAGCATAAGCAATAAGATTCTCCATTTATTTTTAAGAGAAGAGCTTGGAATACCTTTTTTGTAGACCGTTGTGTCCATGTTTGGATTCTTGAGGAAAACCCTCCAGTCCTCACTATCAATCCATCTATTTTTAAACCTTTTTTCTCCATGCCTTGGAAACTCGGTGGCCTTAGAAATCATAGACTTTGTTACTATGAGCTTTATGTCCCCAATTTCAGCCTCCATTCCATCAAAGGAACATGCAAATGTCTTGGTTACCTCTTTGTGGAAACTGCTAAACTTCTCAATGAACTACATCCATTGTCTTCTTTGCAAGAGCTCCCTATTTTGTGGGTACCCCTCTAGGAATTGCTTCCCTGCTGGCTCAGTTCGAACAATTACCCCCATGCTGAAGGTTTCTTTGCCTCAAATATTGGCTACCTTGACATGAAAATGGGACAAGTCAGGTTTGTTGTGTGTGGAGCATGATTGTTCAGAGGTCTTTGTTTCAGCGGGATGTATACCCCAGGAAGTTTTGTACACCCCTCCACGTGGGGGGGTACGGGGGGGACTTGTCCCCCCCG
>APFE031318681.1:65350-103002 GCA_000404065.3 Pinus taeda
AACAGATGTAAATTTTCCTTGTAAAAGTATAGTAATTTCTAGTCAATTTGAGCCGTTCATTAGGCGGATGATCTGACGGTAGAACTTATGTTTAGTTTAGGGTTTTTTGCCCTAGAAGGCAACCCCTCTCTTTGTATGAGGGTATTGTATTTGAGGCGGCGATATAGATGCGTATTCTGTGTGTGTGAGCGAGAAACAGAGAGGTGAGACTGTGAGAGAAAACAGAGGATATTACAGCGGCTTTGCTGTAGGTTGTGTCTCTTCATTTTGCTGGATAATAGAAAGGAAGGACTGGCTGTTCGAGGTGGACGTAGCCCAAAATGGGTGAACCACGTATATCTGTGTCTCTCTTGTTTTGTGCGTTTTCTGTGTTTATATTTCTGCAATATTTTATGTGTTCCATTGCTTTGTAATATATAATTTTCTAACAAGGTTTGCTGGCTGGTGGAAAGATAGTGTGATTTTGAAATAATAGAGGAGTGTAGGAATAGGGAAGAATGGATGCGTTATCAAGAGGATTATGGAAATGGATTCGACCGTTAGGCACATTCAAACTTATGATTTGGTAATTAAATTGGTAGATTCGGCATAAGGTCATGACATGACTTTTAGAGTGGTGGCATATGATATTTCGTTAGACAGCCATTACCCTTAGGTTATAATGATTGCACTTTAGAATTGTATTTCCTTACTCATACATGCTATATATCTTTCCCTATTGTAAAATTAAAGCAACACGTACCTTTAATTTTCTGTTGCTAACCTTGTTTGTTGTCCTTTGATCTTCTGCAGGTGCATTGTTGTCAACTGTCCTTTAATCCAGATCACCAAGAATTCTTGTAGACTTCAAAATTATTGGGCTACAGAAATTTGTTTGGCTGCGAAAACTTGTGAAAGCTTCAGAAAGTTGGATGAGTTGTGGAAAGTTGTTGTTTCTGCAGCTTAAGGTAAAGAAAGATTTAGTAGATGAGCTTTCTTATATATATATATTGGAAAAGAAAATTTGAAGTGCCAATAAATTGTTTTCACTTTAAATTTTCTGTAAAAACATGCCAGCAACATGTTAGTTTTCATGTTTATACATTTTTTTTTCTTCATATTATTATATGTATATATATGCACACACACACACACACACACACACATTTAAAGAAACAAACTGAATGAAAATTTCTAAGGTGGAAAAGAAGAAGAATTCTTCTTGACCATCTTCAATTCTGAATTATCCTGAAATATTTTGACAAATTCCTCTCCTGTTAACAGTTTTCGGTAAAGCTTGAGTCGATGTCCATTTACTAATAGAGGAGTTCTCTCTTCATCAATAGTCCTAATTATAACTGAACCATTATCAAAGATATTCTCAACCTCATAAGGTCCAAGCCAATGGGTTTGGAATTTCCCTTGAAAATTTTAGAATTTTGAATCAAAGAGCAATGCCCAATCTCTCGAATGAAACTTCCTTCCTTTAATGTTTTTATCATGCCATCTTGACCTCTATTGTTGCACTAATTTGGTCCTTTGAAAGGCTTCTTGTCTAATCTCATTGAGCTCATTTAATTGTGTCATCCTTTGCTTCTAGGCTTCTGACAAGTCAAGATCTAACTAGACTGCTGTCTTATAGGTCTGGATCTAGAACTCTATTGGAAGTAAGACTTGCTTCCCATAAACAAGTTCATAGGGAGTATGTCTTGTAGTATTCCTCCATGTAGTCCTATAGGCCCATAAGGCTTCTGGAAGTTTTTCCGCCCAGTCTTTCCTGTGTAGATGTACAATCATTGTAAGGATAGCTTTGATCACTTTATTTGTAGACAACTTGTCCATTGGCTTGTGGATGATATGGAGTTGACTTCTAATGTTTTATCTTCTATTGGTCCACAAGCTTCTGCACTAGTTTGAATGTATATGTGTTTCTTGATCTGTTACAATTTCTCTTTGCACACCAAAGCGAGTAAAAATATCCTAAAAAAGAAATTAAACTACAGTATTTTCAGTAGCAAAAGGAAGTGATTTAGCTTCTACCCATTTAGTGACATAATCAGTACATACCAGAATATACTTTTTTTACTTTGAAGGTGGGCTGATTGGTCCAACAAAATCCAATGCCCATTTTCAAATGGTTCAATAAGTACCTGTGGTTGCAATGGAATCTCATTTGAAGGAGTAGGTTTGCCCATTCTCGGACAACTGTCACATCTCTTAACATATTCCTTGTTGTCCCTGAAAATGGAAGGCCAATAATATCCTAAAAGCAATATTTTGTAAGCGGTTCTCTTGTTAGAAAAATCTCCTCCACATGGCTCATTGTGACAAGATTTTAGTATCTTCGGTATTTCTTCCTCTCGAACACATCTTCTGATGATAAGGTTTGGTTCTGTCTTATACAATTTTTCATTTATCCATGAGTAGGATGTGCTATTATGGACTATTCTTCTTTCTTCTCTAGGAGTTAAATGAAATGGAATTTTTCCCATGGACAAATAGTTAGCAATATCTGCATACCAAGGTGATTTAGTAGATACTGCAAAAAGATATTCATTAGGAAATTTATCTTCTACTGGTTGATCATTGTTTTCATTTTGTATTCTAGATAGAAAATTGACAATTGTGTTTTGTTTTCCTGGCCTATCTAGAATGGTTATGTTGAATTCTTGTAAAAGTAGGAACCATCTAGTTATTCTTCCATTAGTGAATGGTTTATTCATTAGGTATCTAATGGCAGAATGGTCTGTGTGGAAAAACGTTTCGTAGCTAGTTATATAATGTCTGAATTTATTAATGGCATGAATCGTAGCTAGGAACTCCTTCTCGATTATAGTATAATTTAACTCTGCAGGGGTTTAGTAAATGGCAGAAGGAGTGAGGTCTTTTGTCCTAAAACAACTCCTAAGGCTAAATCTAAAGCATCTGTTGAGATATGGAAAGGGAATTTCCAGTTAGGACCTTTTAAGATTGGTGCTTCAGAAATTATCTTTTTTCAATGTTTCAAATGCAACTTGACATTCAGAATCCCAATTCAATTCACAGTCTTTTGTAAGTAATTTAAAGAGTGGGGATGGAATTTTTGTGAATTTTTCTATAAATATTCTATAATATCCAGTAAAATAGAGAAAACTTCTGACATCCTTTTGACAACTTGGCACTGATAACTTGGAAATGACTTCCACCTTAGATGAGTCTACCTTAATTCCATCTCCGGAAATATGGTGACCTAAAACAATTACTTCGTTAAACATCATGAAACATTTTTCATGGCTTAATGAGAGGTTTGTTTCTTGACATCTTATTAAGACTTTCTCCAGGTTCCCTAGTGCTTCATTGAAAGAATCCCCATAGACTGTGAATCATCCATGTATACCTCCACACAATCATGGATAAGGTCAGAGAAAATGCCAAGGAATGCCCTTTGGAATGTTGTGGGAGTGTTGCATAACCCAAAGGGAAGTACCCAGTAAGCATAAGTTCCACATGGACAAGTGAATGTGGTTTTATCCTGATCTTTAGGGGCCACCTAAATCTGGTTGTATCCATTGAACCCATTAAAGAAGGAATTTTTTTTTTTTCCTGTTAAAGTATCTAAGACCTTGTCTTTAAAAGGTAGCAAAAAGTGGTCTTTTAATGTTGCTTTATTCAATTCCTTTTATATGCATACTATCCATTTTCCATTCTTTTTAGGAATGATTACTAGGGGTGAAACCCACTGACTATCAGATATTGGTAAATGAAATTTACATTTAATAATTTCTACAATTCTTCCTTAACAATTTCTTTTAGATTTGGGTTCATTCTTTGCTGAGGTTGTCTAACTGGTCTTGCATTTTGTTCAATGTATATTTGATGTATGCAAGTTTTAGGATCAATCCCTCTCATGTCAGTATATTCCCATGCAAAAGCAGAGGAATGTTTCTGTAAAATTTCTATCAATTGTTTCTTTTAAATGTCTTCCAAGTTTTCATTTATATTTAAGGTTTTTCCTGGAAAGATTTCTATCGAGGAATTCCCAAATTTTTCCATGGACAACAATGATACTTGTTTGGAGGAGAGATATTCATTCTGACTACGCTCATAATGTGAGGAAGATTCAATTTTTTCTAGCAGATTTAAAAGTTTGTCTTCCTCTTCTACTTGTTCAGTGACAAAAATAGGTTGTATGTCTTCTCCATCTTCTACCCATTCTTCTATTTCTGTATCTATTGTTGTTATTGCAGGGGGTATAATATAAATTTCTTTGTAGAATTTCCATCTGAGATAAACATATCACCTGACCTACTATCGATGAAAGCATCTGCTGTAGCCAACCAAGGTCTTCCTAAAATTAAGGGATGTCCTCCTAGATTGTTCTTGGGTGTTAAGACCATGAAATCAACAAGATATTCCCAAGAATCCAAGGATACACAAACATCTTCTAACACACCATTTGGTTTAATAATAGATCTATCTGCTAATTGCAACAAAGTTGGTATGTATTGAAGGTTAGGAAGCCTAAGTGTGTCCATAACTTGTTTTCTCATTATGTTTATGGCTGCCCCTAGGTCAATCAATGTGTTTGGTATTTCAGTTCCATTAATGTGAATTGTTACAATGGGGCTTCCCGGGTCTAGATATTTTTGGGTTGTCGTCTTCCCCATCATAATGTTTGCAATTTTTCTGACTAACTGATTTTTTTTTATATCTTTCCTTCTTCTTCTTGATCATTGTGTACTTAATTCCTTAATTGTTTTTGCAAAAATCATTATTTATTTTATGGCTTGCAATAAAGGAATCTCAATACAAACATTTATCAATTCATCCATCATATTATAATCAAGCAAGATAATTTTTTTTTCTACTCCTTGAGGGATTTTCAACCTTTCTGGGAAAAGTGGTTTAATTGATATTGAAGGTTGTTCTATGATAGGAGTATTTATTGGAATTTCTTCTGTTTTTCTAGATTCTTTTTTAGGGAGAGAGGTCTCTCCTTATTCTGAATGATTCTTATGTTTTTGAAGATATGATTTTGTTTTTTGAATGACAGCAGGAGGTTTTTTTTGGTAATACCCTTCCAAACCTTAATTGAACATTATTTAGGTCTAGTGGGGTTATTACATAAGTTTGAGGATTCTGACCCTCCATGTTGTATACTAGTTGTTGTGGTACTTTATTGTTAGGATTTGGAAGTGGTTGAGAAAGTAGTTGATTTGATTTTTGTGGAAATGGTAGGGAAAGTTGCGGGTTTTGACTCTGTACTGGGACTTGTGGCAATTGATTGGTTTGAGGAATTTGATTGGACGGGGTCAAGAATTGTGGTGGAATGTAGGATGGCAAGTATTGTTGATATTGAGCATAGGATCCATAAGGATTTTTCCATCCTTGATTCCAAGGTTGTGATTGTGGTAGAGCCCAAGGCTGCTAGGCTGAATTCCAATTACTTTGTGAAGATTGGGCAAATTGTTGTGGTCTAAATCCTTATGGTTGATTTGGTTGGGGGTTTTTCCATGGTCTTTTAGCTAAAAAGTAGAGAGGGTCTACTGGTTCTGAGGTTCCTTCATTATTGAATAGCCTTAAGACATGGTAAGGATGGACATTCCTTTGTATCATGATTATCTGCACATATCAAACAGGTTTCTATGACTTTTGATTCTAAGGGACATTCTCTCAGAGCATGTTTCTTCCAACATTTGGGACAGAAGATAGATAATGCAACATTTTCTGAATTTTGCTTGTTTTGTATTTTAAGGGTGTCTATTTGTTCACTTAGGCTCCCTAAAATATTTGTTTTAAAGGTGTCAAGCAGATTTCCTATTTCTGCCCTACTAACTATCCTAGCTGCAGACTTGTTTATTCTTGATAAGAGAGGGTCTCTAGGACTCTTTCCAACTCTTGCTTTGCCCCTTGAGATATGTACACATAAATCACGAATATATGCAAATGGTAGTTGGGAAATATCTCCTTTTCCTGTTAGGTTAAGTAGATCGATCTATTCATCTTTGACAACTTTGAGTAAAAGATATTTTAAGGTTTCTTCATCCAAATTATCCATTTTCACTCTTTTAACATTATAAACAAATCTTTCTACCAAGTCTTCAAGATTCTCATGTTCTTTCTGTGTCATTTTGAAGACTTCATCTTTAAGGTTACTAGGCATACAATGATCTTTATACTTTCCCAAGAAAGCCTCCTTCATCTGTGCCCATGTTGTTATGGAATGCACTCCTAGACTCATGAACCATTTTAGTGCTGAGTCTTTTAATGTGGCAGGGAACAAATTTTGAGCATCATGCAGATGGTCACATGATCTGCATAATACTTCAAATTCGAAGAGAAATTTATCTGGATCTTCGTTTTTTTTCCCATGGAAATTAGGAAGAATTGACAGTGATATATTTTTCATTGTGAGGGTTGTATCTTCATCAAGAATAGGGAATCTCAAAGGATATTGATTCCCTCTGCCTCTACCCCCTCCTGTACCTCTACCTCTTCCTCTGCCTCCAATCCTATCCTCTTCACCATGGACATTATGTACTTCTCCTTCTTCTTTAACCATGATAGATTCTTCGGAACTAAGATAGTGTTCTTCTAAGCTTTCTGGTTCCTCTATTAATGGTTGTTCGGAATAAGTTTCCAATCCCTCCTCTTCACTAGGAATTTCTAATTCTTCTCCCATGATTTGTTCACCAGTGGGGGATAGAAATATTGCTCCTGTGGTTGGGGATGTATGATTTTATTCAATTACAACTTTAGTAGAAGAAGTAGGTGAAGTTTTGGATTGAATTTCTAATCTTGAGACTTTAGGAAGTCTTTGTCGACCTCTAAATGGAATTTGGGTTTGAGTAGGTGGCGTGGAATCTCGAAATCGTGGTGGAGTGAGTGGATTTGTGGGAATTAAAATTCTTCCTCGTCCTACAAATCTACCCCTAGAGTCTCTATCCCTATGCATGTCATGTTTTAAATTAATGATGTTTTTGTTTGTTTTTTTTCCCCGGCAATGACGCCAAAATGTTTGGTCAATTCAATGTCCTTGAATCGGCAATCATAAATTGTCAACCAGGGTGTGTAGATTGATGAAGTATAGGTGCACAATATGTGCTTAGAGGTTGTTTTAGTAGGTATTTATGTATTTTTTAAGGTCTAAATTTAAAATGAGGCGATGTTTGTCAATTATATTAATGTTGTAATTCTTAGGGATGTTGATTTTTCCTAGGAATTAATCTCTATTCAACCAGTTTGTTGATGATGTGAGGGTGATTTTACTTATGTTAGATTGTTGGGATTTGATCTTAAATTTATTTTCTATAACTCCTAATTCTCTAATTGCAAAATGAAACCTTACTCTAGCAGCTATGGAGGAATACTGTTGAACTCAATTGTTTTAGGAGAGGTCTTCTCGCTTGTTCAATCTATGCTCAAACAAAGTAATCCAAGAAACATCTATGAATTGAACAAACTTCAATTATGTTGGATAATAAGCAAAGGAAATAACTGTGTAGTACCAAGTATAAAGCAAAGTAAACAACAGTCTAATCTAGGTATAAAGCAAAGTAGAGTTCTTATGCAGATAGCAATGCGAAATCATTATACAACATGATCACACAAATAGAGCAATTGAATAATTGAAGGAAATCAGAGTGTATCTGATTAAAACCTGCCACTATTTGTAGGGTCCCTCCACATAGCAATTCAGAGCCTCAAATTAGTACAACTCTTGCACACAAAAACCAAATTCATTCACACAAAATTCACAAATTATTCAGGAAACATTTCATTCGGTGCACACCCAAATAATAGTGTGGCCATTAGCTTTGTAATATGTCTCTTGCATAACTGCATGAAGATCCTATGCCTAATATCTCTTAATCCTATCTAAACTTATATCTTGAAACCATCATTTTGCTATTTCGAAAGCAAAACGATAAGGTTTCAGCTGATCTCGTGCTCTGTTCCACATTAATCTAGCAATTGACACGGAGTTTGACTGCGATCTCCTGTGCCTCTTTTAGAAAATAGTTTCGAGTGGATAGGAAGGTATCCATGAGGGAGTCATATTATATCCATTTGCACCTTTCGTTGCTGACCTGGAACCCTGAAACTTCACGAACAATGATGGCAGCTACGAAATCCTGGACTAGCTGCGGAAACAGACTGATTCAATAGCTAATTACAACTTTAATTAAAATAATAGGGTATGTAGTTGAATATGAACAAGAAAACATACTAATGCATACCTTCATC
Source organism: Pinus taeda (assembly GCA_000404065.3). Lineage (NCBI taxonomy): Eukaryota > Viridiplantae > Streptophyta > Pinopsida > Pinales > Pinaceae > Pinus > Pinus taeda. The sequence goes on from APFE031318681.1 coordinate 73,556, forward strand.
AAAACTTGGTAGATATGGATTTATTAAGTGGTAATTATATATGAAAAAGAGAGGATTATTGGGCAAAAGGATGTCATGGTAGGACAATCTTCAGACTCTACAACTATGATAGCAAGGCCAAGGAGTTTTATGAAGTCAAAATGGGGTAGTTGTCATTCAATGAATATACAACGAATATTTTGGAATTGTCGAGGTACGTGCTCTACCTCAAGGAAGAGGAAAAGAAGATTAAAAATTATCTCAATGGAATGCCACAAACATTTAGGGCCACACTAGAGTTTGATGAGCCACAAACTCAAGAGGACGCTATCAGAAAGATAAAGAACTACTACGATCAATCCAAGATCATATCTAAGAAAAGTTGATTAGAAAGCTAAGGGAAAGTCCAACTATAAAGGAAAGGGGAAGAAGGATTAGGATGCTAACATGGTGGATCTTGGAGGCTTTTTATTATCATCAGTCATGACCAGTCCTCTAAAATTGTTGAAGAAGTGGATGGGTTCCGGAGGAAACCCATAGTATGCTAGGAATGTGGGAAATACCACTTATGGAAGGATTTTTATCAGTACGGAGGAATCATCGATGATTGCACAATGTACATGGATCCAAGATAGTTAATAACATAGCTCAGAGTGTTCCACATATATATGTGGCATGAGAAAATAGGCAGGCTAATCATGAAGCCTCATTGATTAAGATGGAAGGTACAATTAATGACTAGCTTGTTTCAATTTTAATTGACACAGGTTCAAATTTTAGTTATGTAAATCTAGAAGTGGCCTAGAAATGTGCATTATAAAAGGAAGTGCACAAGGAGTCGTGGTTGGTCCAACTAGCCATAGGGACAAAGAAACGAGTTGATAGGACAGTAAAATCTTTCTCAATTGTAGTAGGAAGAATTCCCACGACCTTGAACCTAAATTTGCTACCTTTGGTCACATATGGCATCCTCATCGAGATGGAGTGGTTGACTAGCCACAAGGAAAAAGTCAATTATTTTGGTAAGTCAATTAGATGCCTTGATGAGTATAGTAAAAAGATGGTGATGCAAGGTAAATTTAAACTGACATCAGTCAGGATAGTGACAATGCTACAATTAAAATGATGGGGCTGGAAATGATGTAAATTGTTTGCTATTCAAATAAATAGATACTCTGAAGGTAACATCAATAGCCTAATGGAACACCCAATTTTAAAACAATTTGAAGATGTGTTCCCTAAGGAAATCCTTGGACTACTACCACATAGAGAAATTGAATTATTATAGAATTGTTGCCAAGGACAACATCGATAGAGTTGAGGCTACAAATAAAAGAAATGCTAGAAAAAAGTTATATCAAACTGATTATATGTCCTTGGACTGCACTATTTTTCTCATGAAAAAGAAATATGGCACACTAAGACTCTGCATAAATTACAAGTAGCTCATTAAAGCCACCATTAAGAATAGATATACATTACCATATATAGATTATTTATTTGATCGACTGAGAGGAGAAATGGTCTTTTCAAATATTGATATGAGATCTAGGTACCCTCAGGTATGTATAAGGGATGAAGGCACCCATAAAACAATATGCATAACAAGGTATGGGCACTATGAGTTTGTGGTTGTGTTGTTTGGGATTACAAATGCTCATGTTATCTTCACGTGTTTAATAAAAAATGTGCTCAACGCTTATCCAAACAAATTTGTATTAGTTTTCGTTGATGATATATGGGTTTATTAAAAAACAAAAGAGGATCACAAAGAGAATATAACAACAATTCTACAACTGTTAAGAGAGCATAAGTTATATGCAAAGATCAACAAGTGTGAGTTCTTTCAGTCCCAAATTTTGTGCTTGGGGCATATAGCCTTAAATGAGGGAGTGATTGTTGACCCAAAGAAGTTTAAGGAAATTATGGAATGGTCAACTCCAAAAAATGTATCTAAAGTTAGGTCATTTATGGGGTTCGAAGGCTACTATAGGAGCTTCATTGGGAATTTATTTAAGATTGGTCACCCAATCACAACATTGCAAAGAAAATGAGTTAAATTTCTATGGAAATTGAATGTGCTTGAAGTTTTGAGCAACTAAAACAATTACTTGCACGTGCACCAATGCTAAGGATAGTTGATCCAAACAAATACTTTGTAGTGTGCATCGATTCTTGCAAGGAAGGACTTGGTGTGGTCTTAATGTAAGATGACCAAGCGGTCTGCTATGAATCTAAGAAATTGAATGAGCATGAGAAAAACTATGTGACTCATAATTTATAATTAGCAGAAATAGTTCATGCACGAAATATGTGGAGACATTAGCTCCTTGGAAGAAAATTGACATTGATGATAGATCACGGAGGACTGTAGTACTTGTTTTATCAACCTAATCTAAATGATAGGCAGGCAAGATGCTTGGCACTAATTAATGAGTTTGATTTTGAAATAAAAAATATTAAAGGAAAGGTGAACAAGGAAGTTGATGCACTCAACATGAGGCTATAGGTATCTCATGTAGCAGTTGTAAGCTGTTGTGAAAATGATATTCAAGAAAGGATTAAAGAGGCAATACAATAGGATAGAAATATCTACTGTTAAGAGCAAGCTTGCAGCTAGAAACAGTGGGAGAGGAGGGAAAGAAATACTCTCTATCAGAGGATGGAGTGATAAAATTCAAGGGTAAATGGTATATACCTTGTATGAGTGACTTGAAGAAGCCTGTATTAGAAGAATTACTTAAGAGACCATATTCTGGTCATCCTAGTTATCAAAAGATGCTAGCAAGCATGAAAAAAGTCATATTATTGGCCAGGTATGAAAAGAGATGTGGTTGAATACATTGATAAATGTATGGAGTGCCAATAGGTAAAAGTAGAATGTAAATTATTTGATGGGGTTGCTATAGCCAATCCCCATTCGGGAATGGAAATGTGAGGCTGTTTCCATGGATTTTATCATAGGTTTTCTAAGAACATATCAACAACATAATGCCATCATGGTCGGGGTAGAAAAGTTGGGCAAGACAACTCACTTTTTGGTTTTCAAGTATACCCATACAACCAATGATATTTCTCAAGTTTTCATCTGAGGTTACATGGATTTCCCAAGAAAATTATATTTGACAGGGATGCAAAGTTTACCTATAAATTTTGGAAGGAGTTATTTTTTGTCCTAGGGACTAAGTTGGATTTTATTACAACATACCATACTTAGACAAAAGGGAAGAATGAGAAGGTAAACAAAGCTTGCGAAGATATGCTAAGGATGTAGTCATGCACCAGCCAAACATATGGGAAGAATTATTCCCTTTGGTGGAATTTTCCTACAATAATGGTTATCAAGGATCAATGAAAATGAGTGCATTTGAGGCTCTTTATGGTAGAAATTGCAACACTCCTATCAACTGGAATGATCCAATTAAAAAAGTGCACATTGCACCATAGATATTAAAGGAGATGGGGCAGGAAACAATTTCCATCCACCAACTAAAGATAGCTGAAGACAGGAAGAAGAGCTATGTGTACTAGCATAGAATGCACAAATAATTCAAGGTGGGGGATCATGTGTATCTCCAAGTTAGACCAAGGAAAATCTGATTGCGAATTGGGTCATGTGCCAAGTTGGCACCACATTTTTGTGGGTCATTTCAAGTTTTAGAGAAAATAGGACCAATGTCATATAGACAACCTCGCGACCTAAAATTAAGATTCACAATGTTTCTTTACTTAAAATATATGTATAGGATGTTATTCATGTGATTGATTGGACTGTGCTACATGTAGAACCAAAGGGGGAGTTCTATTCTGAACCTCTGTACATTCTAGAATGGAGGAAAATTATGCTCTAGAATCGAGTAATTGAGTAGTTCAAGGTGTAGTGGAAAGACTTTGGACTAGAGGAAGCCACATGGGAAATGGTTGAGAAAATGAGGATATCATACCATTTTTTTTGGTTGGTTAATCAAATGTGAATATAATTGTAAATATAAATGTCTATCTAAATGAATCAGAAGAGTTATGTATATAAAGCTCTTGTAAATACAGTGTGTCCGGGTATAGAACATTGAGGATGGTGTTCCTCTAAGGGGGTCGGGTTCGTGACATCCCTTTTTGTCAACCCTCTTGTAAATATTATTGAGTTGTAAATTCATGTAAATAATGTTTAATTATAAATGGTGACTAGCTGAGATGGGGAAATGATTCAGGGGTTTACAGGAGGTGGAGTTTCTCGTAAACCATACCTTGCATTTAAGTTATCACCTAAATTATTATTGAGAGGGGTGACACTATTGTGCATCCATTAGCTAGGAAGAATAAGCTCTTGAATGAGAGGATGAGTCTACAAAATGCCTCGTGGATCGTATTGACAGAGTCAATATGTAGGAGGAGAGATAAAGGGCATTATGTGTGTATGAGTAAGTCAGCAAGTAGGGGGAAAAAAGAAAGAATGAAGGACGAGAGACAAGGAATTGAGTAGAAGAACGAGGGACTATGTTTTCTCTTTCTTGTGTATTGTTACACAGTAATTTATCACTGACCCTGCATTCCTTGATTTCAGACACTGCCGGTTCATGTTATTGACATCTACCTTGTGTCATGTTGCAAATTATGTGTCAATGTCTTCCTTGTCATCTTAGGAATAATATCTCAGTTTAGTTCTCCTGGAGAAAACCCTTTTTTACTTATGTTTTTGGGTCGTCGCGGGACAACAGTTGTTCCACTTGCAAATATGGACAAGATTGCACTAGCCCTAGTGAAGTCTTCGCTCTGTCTTTGTGTTGCACTCGCAACGAGCTACTTTTGGCAAGTTTTTTAAACAACTCATCGAAGCTTTGAAGTGTAACAACTTCATGGGCAGTCCTAGGGTTGGTTGTTCGATCAGATGAGCTCGCCTCTCTCCTTTGGGATGGTTGTTCCACCTTTTGTGCAACCTCTCAAAGAGATAAGATCTTTCACCCATATTTTATGGAAGCTCCTCCTCCTATAAATACTTCCTCCATGACTGAGATCATCTAGCTTTAGAGGTCAATAATTCAATAGTAAAAGTAGAGAATTTTTGCTAGAGTGTGGAAGTAGCCTCTCATATAACTTAGCTTGGGATGGTTTTGAGTATATTTTTCTTGATTGTAATAATGTTCTAGCATTATCCTTTTGTGTAGGAGAGAGAGTTATTCATCTTTTGGGAGACAGTCTATGAGTGAATGCTTGTGGAGACATGCTGACAAGACCCTTCAAGGAGGCTTACGATGTCAAGGCTTGGTTGTAAGTTCTACTTTAATTTACATTAATAAAAATCAACAACCTATTTCCTATATTGTATGTCGAATTGCGTAATGATAGCTTGAAGTTCCTTGACTCTTTAAGTAGATAGTTTTTGTTGTACTATATTATGTTCGTGGTTGTGTTTTGTATGTTGTTTTGAGGTACAATTGATTAGAAGAATGAGAGATGGAGCAACACATCAGGGACATCATCAAATGAAGATTTGAAGGTTCTCCTTCATGGCATCAACTTTCTAAGGAAATTTGCTTTGGAATTGTCTTTGCGGTGACTAGACCCACTCTAGGGCTAGAAGGGTTGCCTCTGTCTGCAGAGGGAACTTGCTTGTGTCACAAGTTGGCGACCATACTGGGAACCTTTTTCTTTTGTCTTTTGATTTGATTTAAGTCAGTTTCACTTGTTTATTGTCTCCTTTACATTTGGGATGAATTCTTCATGTTATACGTTCTTCTGACTACTCCTGGTAGTCTTCCCTCTATCATGAGTGATAGGTCTGGCCTTCCTTGAGCTTGATTTTGAATTTTTTCCTTTGAATTAGGGTCGTCATAGTTTATGTTAGGACAATCATGAAGATAGTCATGCCTGTGCTATCTGCTTAGTTGTGCCTTCTGTTGTTTGGCGCGAAAGTCGCCTCACAGTCACGAATAGGTCAAAAATTTGCTCGACACTGTTAACTGGTGTACTTCAGCAACGATGTCACAAAGTTGTTAGTTAGAGAGGTGCGACGTTTTATTGTCGGTGCATGTTGTTAGTTTTATGCTCACGAAGATTCCTGTAGGATTCAATTTTGAGGTTGTGCTTGTTGATCGGCTAGTGTGTCCTATCCTTTTGAGCTTCTCTTCTACCTTTTACTGTGTGTCAAATTGTTGATTGCTAGAATATCTGATCTTGGGTTTCATTCCCTTGAAAATTCTCCTTTCGAACTGTGTGACCTGTTTCCCTTAGGGTTTCTTGAAACATTAGTTTCTTTTGGGTTACTTGTTCGTTTGATTTTCGGTTTGTGTTTTGCATGACCCCTTGCTTTGTTTGAGGCTTCTCTTTATCAATTGTTTTTCATTTTCCTGATTGGTATGTGATGTCTGGTTACCAAAGCTTCCAAGGCTTGTTCATTTGGTTTCCTTCCTTCACTTGGCATAAATCACAATCGCTTCCCGGTCAGTGAGAAAAGCTTTCAAGTTTTGAAAAAAGAAACATCTTCTTGGTTTTAAGTCTTTGATTCATTTTAGAGTGAAATATTTCTCTTCATTCATTGAGTGATTTCATTTGAAAAGGCTTAAAACTAGTATGGTTTTGAGTTTTGCATTTGGTTGCTTGTCATTTATTTGAAAACTCAAAATATTGCATTCATCTCATTTTAAGAAATATGAACAATATTTTGCATTTGTAAGTTCTTGCCATTTAGCAATTGAAAAGTGAAGGATGTGTTGTTCAGTTTCTTAATTAGGTTGCTTGCATTTCTCTTTCCTCTTGGTTGGTTTGCTTGCATTTTCTTGCTTGTTTCTTTGGTTGCTTTGAAATGAACCTCTCACTTTGCTTTAGTTAGTTGTTCATTGAAAATAAATGGTTCTTCACTCATCTAGTTGCATTCTAGGAGCTTTTGAAGATACATTCAGTAGGGCCTTGAAACTAAAATTTAATTCAAGATTAATAGCTAAAATTCATTGAATTAATCTAAAAACACATTGGAACTTAACACTTGTATCTAGAGGTCTAGGCTATAGATGTGTTTCGGTGTCGTTAAACCTAGTGGCTATTGTTTTCACTAAGGTTGAGAGATTCCTCCATTTTTGATTTGATAATTACTAGTATGGACTTGTGCTCCATGTACAATGACATATATGATGGGAGACCCCACGAGGTTGTAATCCTATTATCCATAGGAAGCCGAGTCGGCCACCTTGCAGACGTGATACACTGAACAAAACATTTGGGGAGATAGCCTGCTCGTATCTCTTGGTTCGCCAGGAGGTATTCTACAGTTCACGCTAGCCTGGTAAACCCTTTTCCCTAGAATTCTAGAGTAGTCACTTTCATTCCTTTTCAACTCTTTAGAAGTAAAAGTATCATCTGAGCACTTGTCCTTTCAGGCTCATTAAAATTCGAAGGAGACTAGAGTCATATTTTGTCCTTTTTCTCGGTTCTATAAACATGAAAAGGCAAAGTTTTGTTCCAATGTCATAAAATTTATTTGCCCACGATAACATCCTACCTGTTACTTTGAGCCATATTGTGAGTAATGCCCTTGAAAAAGATTTAAAGCCCTCTTAATTACATCTTCCCTCCTGGTCTTTTGAGTTTAGGCCATCCTGGCAGACTCATCTGTTCCATCGTCATTACCAAGTGACGGAGAGCCTTCTACCCCCGTCCCATATGAGGTACCATCTATTAGTGGCTCTCTTGCTATCATTCCAAGTTTTAAGCCTCTTTCCTCTCGAACTCTGGGTGAGGAACCTTTTGATATCAATTGGACTCCTCCCAACGTTTGGGAATTTTTAGACGAGGATCCTCCGTCTACTCCCACTAGTGCTAAGATTCCTATGGCCGAACTCTTTCGACATGGATGAATCGAGTCTTGTTAGTAGTCAAGAGAGCCTTGTGTCGATTGGTGAATATAAATTTCCTCCAGAAGGTTTCCCTTTTCACACCTCTCCTGATGTTTCATTACCACTTCGCTATCACGCTCTAACCGATATACTTGGTTCTAGATCTCTGTATTAGAGCTTTGTATGGTCTCATACAATGGTCCCGACTTCAGGGCCATTCGTGTCTACTCAGTCAACTTCGAACTCCATCCCTCAGACGTAGGTTACATTGGTTACATCTGTTCCATCGATGCACACTATTTGTGTGGCATCTTTGGCTCCTCCTGTTAGTGCCGGTACCACATCCTCGGTAGTCGTTGCTGTTACTAGGATATCTTCCGGACCCGCTCATGGTGGTTCTTCACCTCTAGCATTCAGAGTCAGTGAACCTATGGGTAATGTACCTATCTCCTCAAATTCAATTTCGGGGGGATTGTCGTACGATCAATATATGTTTTTTATTCAAAATCCAACTTATAACCCTCTAGGTTCTTAGCAGATGTCTGTTTCGCATAACCCTCCGCACTATTACGATCACCGTGGAGCCCATATGTATTATACTAGACCACTTCCTCAGATGACTCCAGTTTACAGTGAAATTCCACCTTTGGTTTCCTAGAATCACACTACTTACCATGGCTCACAAGAACAACCCGTTCAGGGACAACCTTATGCCTCGATAAGTCAGTCTCATAGTCAGCAGGGGAAACCTTTGGGCTCACAAGGACAACCCTTTCAGGGACAAACTTTAACCCAAACGGGTTCATCCTTTGCTTATTTAGGACAACCTCCTTTATCTCAAGGACCGCCTTCTGGTTAGTTAGGTCAGCCTCAGTTCTAACAAGGCCAACATGCTGCCCAGCAAGAACAACCTTCTGGTCAGTTAGGTTAGCCTCAGTTCCAACAAGGCCAGCCTATTGCTCAACAAGGGCAATCTTTTGGTTAGTTAGGTTAGCCCCAATTCCCACAAGGCCAACCTACTGCTTAGCAAGGACAACCTTTTGGTTAGGTCAATCTAGTTATTAGTCAACCTTGTGTTCAAATGCAACCTGGACCTCAAGCTCAAACTAGTCCCCAAACTCAACCTGGTCCTCAGGCTTAGTTTGGATTCCAAACTCGACTTGTTTATCAGATACAACTTGGGCTCCAGGCGCAGTTTGGGCCTCAGTTTCAGTACGGTCCTCAAATACCTCAGCAACCCCAAGGGCAACCTCAGGGTAATCCATACCAGCATTATAAAAAACCTCAAGTTAATCCTTATCAGAATTTTTAGCAGCCATATCCTGCCCCTGTTTGTCAAGCTGGTAATCAATGGTTTGTTGGATGTCAAAATCTAGGTCAACAACCAGGGTATGGTTTTAATCCACCGAACTATAACCCTTATGGACAAAATCCTTCGGGACAAGATCCACGGGGGCAACAAGGCCCTGGTTGGAACCCTAATGCTGGTCCTCATCAAAGACCCATGATGTATATCAATCCTTAGTTACCGTTTCTTGCGACTTTCGAACTGCCTGATGTGTCGAAGTTGACAAATGATCCTATACTTCATAATCCATATTGGCCACCTATTCCAACCAAGATCCCTAGTGACTATCCTAAGTTCGAAGGAAAGTCCAGAGAAGACCCCTAGGCACATGTCATGACTTATCACCTTCGGTGCTCATCTAATTCTTGGCTTGATGATTCTATTTGTCTCTGTCTTTTCCAAAGGACTCTTACTGGTTCCATTTCAAAGTGGTACATTGAGCTCACTCATGGGAATTTCCAAGATTTTAACTCTCTTATGATGGTATTCCTTACGCATTTTCAGTTACCAATTCGCTATGAAGCAAGAACGCATCTTCTTAAATCCCTGAAACAGAACATGGCTACTCACATCTCTGATCATATTCATGAATGGAGAAGGCGTCACCATTTGATCAAGTTCTGGATTCCTGATCAGCTATTGACTGATTGGTTCACTACCTCTTTTGTAGGTTCGATAGCTAGAGACATTACTATGGGGGCATGCGTTACTGAAGAGCAAGCCATTGCATGTGTTCAATATCTTGATTTTGTATATTCCCAATCTGGCACACTTTATGACGTCTTACCCGATGCTCTGCGACCTGGAACTTCAGAAGCTCCAACGGCCCCCTCTATCGATGGTGTTATTGGTTCCATCGCTTAGTCTTCTCGAAAGTCTTCCATGACTCCCACAAAGTAGAAATCCATTGCTCCTACTAAAACTGCTTCTCATTCCCCATCCAATCTTGGGAAAACCTCTGAAGTTAACACTGTCCAGTCCATCACGACGGAGAAAACTTTGAAGGGTAAGAAGAAAGGGAAAGGTAAAAATAAATCTGACACGCCAAAGCAAGAAACCCCTAGGAATCCTATCGATGATGGTTCTAAACGCAAACCTAATTATCCTTATCTTATCTGTGATGAGGATCACTTCACTAAAGACTATCCTCGACGGTCTGAGGTAAGTCGTTTTCTTAAGGGGACTTTAGGGATTCCTACTGTGCTTAAAGAACATTTTCCTTATGAGCAAATTCAAATGGTGGACCAACCTCAATCCTCTTCCTCATCTGGTTCTCAGGTATTTATGGCCAGGACTACTCTTATTCACATATCTACTCGATCAAAAGATTATGCTCCGTCGGGAGGGAAAGAATGTGAAATCCCTTCTAGTGTTCCCCCATCCAGTTATGGCCCTCTTCATGTTGAAAGGCCTAGTAATGAGTCCGTCATTTGACCACCTACTAAAGGAATTCTTTGGAAATATTATTATAATCCCAATGCTCGTGCTGCACAACACTATAGCATTGTTGAAGATCTTGTCCAAGATCCTTCAGCTATGCCTGCATTGGAGGTTCTCCAAAGTTGTCCTTCCCAGCGGAAGTCATTACTATCTGCCAATGGTGGAATTGATCCAGATGATTCCGAGTTGATTACTTTAGATCTTGAAAATCATGTGCCACGTTTGGCTCACCAGATCGCTTTTCTTATCCAGGTTGTTATTAACTCAAAGGCTGTTCATCGTACTATTATCGATGAAGGGGTTTCGACTTGCATCATGTCTATTGCTTGTTGGAAAGCCATTGGTTCTCCCTCTTTGAGTCAATCTCCAAATACCCTAGAGGCATTTGATGGAAGAGATTCTCATCCGTTTGGTATTCTCCCGCATTTTTCTATCACCTTGGAAGGCAAGACGGTCAACATTGAAGTGGACTTTGTCGATGCTAATCTAACTTACAACTTTCTACTGGGTCAAAGTTGGACGTATGCTATGCATGTTGCTTCTTCTTCACTGTTCTGCATACTCCATTTTCCTCATCAAGGGAAAATTGTTACAGTCGATCAACTGTCCTTCTTTGCTTCCTCTTCCTCGAAGGGCAATGTTTCACATGTGGAGCATACCAGTATTCCTTATGAGAGTGTGGGTGATAGGCTCTTTAAAGCTCCTGCCCTCATGGGTGTTTTCCCGCTCCCACTTCCTAATGTCACCTCCGTTAATATGATATCTGTTAACCTTGATCCTTGGGTGATTCCTCCCCTCGATCAGGTAGATTCTTGGGGTGATTTTATGCCATTGAGCCCTACTAAGCTTAACTATGTTGAAATCATCTCGGCTTCGAATTCTTCTTCTGAATCTACTCCTTAGAGTAGGTCTCTTGACACGTATGTGAAATCCCCTTGGCTAGGAGATATTGCTTTTCTTGATCCTTTGCAAGAAATGTTTCCTTCTGATCAGGCTATTCTTGAAAATTTTTCTTTTGAGGATCCTCCTTGGGTCGCTAGTCATCATCATTCCTCATTTCTTCCTGGCTTTGGGTCAATGACTGCCTGTCTAGATAATTTTGCTTCCCATGTTTCTTCTTAACCACTTCAGATGCCCATATTAACTCATGAGGTCTTTTCTGATGGGAAAATGGGAAATATCACACAAAACCTACCTATCGATATCTCTGTTAACCCTGGGGTTTTTGAAAATATTCACATTGGAGTCACTTGTTCTCCCGTGGAAATCAAGATTTACACTAGTCTCTTCCGAGAGTTTCGCGACATGTTCACTTGGTCGTATGAAGAAATGCTCGGTATAGATACGAGTATTGTGGTGCATGAGATCCCTACATATCTTGATGCGAAACCAGTTCATCAACGTTTACATCCTGTGCATCCAAGAAAGGCAGCTACCATAAAAGGAGAGGTTGAAAAACTTCTCAAGGTTGGGTTTATTTATCCTATTCCATTGATAGACTAGGTCTCTAACATTGTCCTTGTGACAAAATAGCAGGGTGCTATTCGAGTTTGTGTTGATTATCATGATATTAATCATGCCTGTCCAAAAGACAACTACCCCACTCCTTTTATTGACCAGCTTATTAATGACTATGCTGGGAGTGAAATATTCTCTTTCATGGACAACTTCTCTAGCTATAACCAGATCAATATCTTACCTATAGATCAACATAAGACTGCCTTTATTTGTCCATGGGGTACTTTTGTTTATAAAAAGCTTCCTTTTGGTCTGAAGTATGTCGGGGCGAATTTTAAAAGAGCAACGTCCTATGCTTTTCATGATATTAGACACATTGTTCAGCCTTATTTGGATGATCTTCCTGCTCATTCAGCCAAATGCATAGACCATCCGGACCACCTCCGTCAGATTTTTTTTCGTTGTAGACATTATAATATTTGTCTCAATCTGCATAAATGTGTATGCTACATTGAGTCTGGCAGAATCCTTGGGTTTGTCTTTTCTAAGGAGGGTATTCGTCTCGATCCGCTCAAGGTCAAAGCTATTTTGCATCTCCCGTCTCCTGCTACTTTGCACCAGTTGCACAGTTTGCAAGGAAAGGCTAATTTCTTGCGTCGTTTCATCCCTAAATATGTTGAGATCACTAAAGGTTATACGCATCTACTTAAGTGTGACATTCCATTCATTTGGGATGACATTGCCCAAAAGTCATTTGAGCATCTCAAGACCCTTCTTGTTTCTACTCCTTTGTTGCGTCCACCTAACTATCACCGTGATTATTCACTTTATCTAATTGCCGCTGATAGTACCATTGGCATGGTTTTAGTATAGGATGACGATGATGGTTCCAAGCATGTCATATATTATCTTGGCCGCAACCTTCTCGACATCGAGACTTGCTATGCTTATGTCGATAAGTTGGTCTTGGCAGCCGTTCAAGATGTTCAACGTTTTCGTCATTACATTTTGTTGTGTACCATGACCATGATTTCTAATTGCAACCTGATGAAATATATTCTGTTAAGTCAATTGCCGGGGGGAAAATAATCCAAGTGGATTGTCATCCTCCAGGAGTTTGATTTGGAGTTCACTATTTCCAAATCCAAGAAGTCACTAGTTTTTGCTAAGTTGATTTGCTCTTTACCATCTGCTTCTACTCCCTCTTAGATAGAGGATCACATTCTAGGTGATACACTCTTCTTGATTAGTACCCTCGATCCCTGGTATGGTGACATCATTGTTTACCTCCAAACATCTTCATTTTGCTCTAACTTGTCTAAGGATGCTTGACGACGCATTCGCCATCATTCTCAACCATATCGTATTATTGGAGACACATTATACCGTGTCAGAGTTGATTCAATTCTCCGTCACTGTTTAACCCTCAAGGAAGCTGAGAAAGTGTTAAATGACTGTCAATCTGGTGCCTGTGGCGGTCACATGTTTAGTTATTCCATTCGTCAAAAGATTCTTTGTGATAGTTATTTTTGGCCATCCATTTTCAAGGATTTCATTCTTGTCATCTATTCATGTCATGCGTGTCAAATTTTCCATTGCAAGATGTGTTCGCTACCTTCTCTTTACATCCTATCATTACCATTGGCCCTTTTGCAAAGTACGACATTGATTTTATGACCCGTAACCCTCGGTCGACCGGGGGGCATGGGTACATCATCGTTGTCGTTGATTAATTTACGAAATGAGCCGAAGCAATGCCTACATTGACTAACGACGGTAGGACAGCTGCCCAATTTCTATTCAATCATGTGATTGCCAAGTTCCAAGTCATATCATGGCTCTCATTTTCATAGTTACATGATGGCCAAGTTGATATCTCAATTGGGCTTGCATCACGACAGTTCGACGCCATATTACCCCCAATCCAATGGCCAAGTCAAAGCAGTGAAAAAAGTGTTGCTCACCAAGCTTCAGTGTACCATTGGAATGCATAAGTCCAATTGGCATTTGATGTTGTTTTCAGCTCTATGGGCCTACCATACCTCGGTTAAGGATGCTACTGGATTTACACCATTTCAGCTAGATTATCGTTTGGAAGCTACCCTTTCGATTGAATGTGAAATCCCTTCTCTCAAATTAGCTATTGAATTACTGCCGAATACCACTGTAGTAGAGGAACGTCTTCTTTACTTAGAACAACTTGATGAGACTCTTCGACTTGCTTCATTGGTCATTGAGGCATAGAAGAAGCGAGTGAAAGCTCACTTTGATCAGATGGTCAACCCACGTTACTTAATTGAAGGGGATTTAGTCCTGTTGTATGATCAAGCTCACGACAAGATGGGGGCAGGCAAATTCGAATCCATGTGGCATGGGCCCTACATTGTAAAACGTGTTTTGCAAAAAGGTGCCTATGAAGGAAATCCTTTAGATAAACCCTGAAATGGGCTTTATATTAAGAAGTATTATGCATGAGTCTTTCATGCATTTCTGTGTACATAAGTGTGTTTTCATTTTTGTACATGTTGGGCTTGGTGTGTAAGCATTTTTTTCTTATTATGTCCTTTTGCTTCTTATGCAAATGTCTGTCACACCTTATGTTGGTTTTGTTGATGGTTCATGTCACAGTACTTGAAATCTTTCCTCCGCGGCATGGGTTATCTATGATCCTCACGGTGAGTTGGTGGATCTTCAAGGTGTTTGTCTAGGATGTACTGCGAACAATGTTGCTAAATATAGTGCATTTATTTAGCTATTGACTGAGGTTGTCACCCTCAATACTCGCGCCTTTCTCGTGAATCTATATTCACAACTTGTTGTTCTCCAACTCAACGGGCGTTATTCCATTAGAAACCCTTAGATTTTAAGGTTGTATTTACGTGTTTGTTTACTAGAAAGGAATTTTTATTTCATTACATATCAACGTATTCCTAGAAGACTAAATACATTAACAGATGCATTGGAAAATCATGTATTAGATAGACATTTGCGAAATTTAAAAAAGTAAACATTGAGACATAATAAGTTCATAAAACAAAACATAGGTATGTATATATATATAATGTGTTGCACATCGTAGTGCTCAAAAAATATGTGTTCAGTTTACATTATGAGACAACATGTCTCTCAAAATTGCAGAAAATAAACATAGGGGTCTAATCTGCGTGATGCTCCCTATAGTACATCACTGCTCGGACGACATGTCTAAGAAGTTAGTGGATCCTGTTTGACACCACTGTTGTGTGTCACTGGTACCGTCGAGGGACATCCTCGAATCCCGAGTAGTCCAGGATCCACTCCATCAAGCACTCCATGTCTCAGGAAAGCTTGTCCTCTACATCTCCACCAGGAGGAGGTAACTTGAACTCCCTCTCAACTTTGCGAGCAATGGGAGATAAACCTGCAGGTATTTCGGGTCCAACATCTGCAAGATTGAAACATAATAATCAGGACATATACATAAAAAATAATAAAAATAATAAAAATCTTTAAAAACCGACAAATGAGTTTGTTACCTCTATCATCCCAGTGTTCCCCAGGAGGGAGTACTAGGTCTGGATCACCCCTAAAGTTCGTCCCAGCATAAGGCCAATCCTCTACAACAATGATTTGGCGATCTAGCCACTTGAAGAACTCTAGTCTCCATGACATCTGTTGGTCGCCGCCTCCTCGAGGCATCAGAATGGCCCAACGAGTGATCTGCGGCTCCCATGGTGGTGGCCTTGCCATGACCACCTCCTGTCTCTGGAATATGGGGAGCCATTCTAGGATGAATGGTATGAAGATCGAGTCATATCCAAACTGTTTGGTATCCCCTCACCAACATTTTGTCAGCTACTTTTTGAGGTTGTCTACTACCGCCTCTTCCCAGTTGAATACAATGGGGTTTAGGCAGTTAGCGGCTAGCTGAAATTGCATCTTGGTGGCCTTATGCGGGGCCTGCAAACTAGCTGCTCTAGTAATAGTGGAAAGGAGGAATCTCAGGGACAAGTCAACTACTATTGTGATTTTTATTTTCCTCCCTTGTCCGATTTCAGTGGCTTTAGACACATTCTCCCGATGAGCATATCCATCATCTCTCCTATGATCTAGGTACCTGTCATTCAGGGCCTTTCCCCCCTCTGTGATAACCTTGTCAAGAAATAGATGTCGCTGGCATCGCTTTCTATTTCCTGCCCCTGAATGTTGAATCTACCTTCATTAGGATCCCATGCTCCAACCTGGTATTGAAGTAGATCGGGTTGTGCTCTTAGGCACAATACCATGAAGAATTTTAGAAGCCTACAATTCCTGAGCACGTCTAGGCAATTTGGATCCCCCATGGCCAATTCATCATCATTACTATGTTCCCATTCTTTCTTTAATCAACATGTTGTTCTCCTTGCAAACACACAAATATTTAATTATTAATGGCATAATTGTGTTTAAAATCTCAAGACATTGCTTAAATTTTGAGTAGTTTTGGTTCTCGGCGCTCATCGAGCCTGTTTTTCAAACAGGTGTGCCAAGTTGGAATCGACAATTTAGAAATTTAGGGCTCTTCGTGACTATTTGGTGTGTAGTCGCGATGACCTCATTTCTGCTCCATTGAAAAATACGAGTCTTCGCGATCTCGAGTTGGGAACCAGCGTCGACCGTTGTTGACACTCCCGCCTAAATCATGGCTAAACACTTCAAAAATGAAATGCATTCTATCTAAAAATGCAGGGAAAGGGTGTGGTTCCTACCTAGACTGGACATATTCGTAAACAAGCTTCTGGAACTCCTCCAATTAGTCGCCAAAATCGTGAGTGTAGAAGGGTAAATTTTGTCCACTGTAAGGTAAAAGTGAAAAGTAATTTGTTTTTTATCAACTTGGGCCTTTTATAAGCTCAGTTTAGCCACCTAGGGTTTTAAATTAGGGTTTTAGGTCTATTTTTGGATATTTTATGCGTATTTATGTCAAAAACAGACCTTACACTTGATTTTTGTGCAGCGATCGGTTCCACATACCTTGGTGATGATGGTTTACGAGTTGTGTTTTATACTTTTTCGGACTCAGTAAATACACAAAAAGTCCCTTTTGGATTCACCTTTGAGCTCTTTTCTGACTCGTGAAAAGATCGTCGATCTTTTGTCACTTTGAACTTGTTAAAGGTTGTGAAACGTCATCTACCTAGTATAAGTTTACCCATTTTACGGACTGGGATAGATTACTTACGAAAAAGGTATACATTTATCTAGCATGGTCAATAGGTTCCCTTGGGTATTGTTTTCTACCTTTTCAGATTCGAGGGACAAATTTACAAAAAGGGACCTTTGGAGTTTTCTTTTCCGTGTCTTTTTCAAACTCTCTAAATATGAAAAAGACTCCGAGTTTTACCTATGCTGGACTCGTTAAACCCTGACAACATTGGACTTGTCATCATGATGAGACTGAGCTTCTCCTTCCTAGGGCTCTTTAAAACTGACTAGGTTAGATTTTTCCAAAGGACAAACTTACATTACAAGCATATGTTAACCTCTTCAAGCTTGTGTTTTAAAAATAATTAGGGTACTCACCAGAAATGGCGGGGGAAAATTTGGAAGTATTCTGTTGATTATTACGGCAGCTTGTCGCTCTTGAACATCGACACTCTTTCTACTTCGTGTTGGTTTGGGATGTCCTCACTTTTATCGTTGGCCTTCTGGGTTTTGGGTTATCCATTTTGCCTCATTCCATCTAATCCTTACTGCATCACCATGACCTTTGATCCCTTGGTACCAAAATGCTGCCAAAATCCAGAGTCATGTCACTGATATGTTCAAGAGCTTAATCCTCTCCCTCATCCACATTCCCATCATAGACCATCTGATTCACCGAATTACACGACTTCCTTTCTAAGGGGAGGATCCGGCTAATATTTCAGAAGGAAAAGGTGGCGAGTTAGCCCTCGTGGAAGCAATGAAGAAGAGGTTCAAGTTGGAGAAGAAGAAGTGAGGGTATGACATCTCCAGCATTGACAACCCTACCATCAAGGTTGCAATACAAATCCTAGCAAGGAAGGTGATGCAGAAGTGTTGCGCGGATGAGGTGCTCATGCCTGTAGTAGCACTTGCGGCCCAATGTGCGGAAGGAGTCTAGTTCAACTGGGTAAAATATCTATGTGGTGAGTTCCTTGCTAACTGTCGTGAGGCACAAGAGAAAGGAAAAATGTTTCACTACGCGTGGCTCCTATTATCGAGAGTACTGGTGGCATGGGAGTTGCCCGAAGATAGCCAGTTCCCTTCGGTCGCGTAGGACCTTCCAAAGGCAGCGAAGTACGCTTCGCAATGGAAGACCAGGGATGCATAGAGGATAAAGGAGAGCAAGATATTTTGGATATTAATGAAGATGAATATCCGAATGGGGATCAATCACAAGGCGAAGTTGTCACCCACAGTATACAACAGTTTACAAAGCTTTGCAGAGTTCAAAGTAGATTTCCACCATGTCTTCATCAGGGCATGGAAGGACCCTACGAAGATGTAGTATGATTTACCATACCTAGCGACTGATGATGTAATATTCGCAGTCCTTGAGTCTTGTCCATTGGAGTGGTGCGCTCTAGCTGACTCAGTGGTGGAAGTAAATAGGTCCACCACGCAACGCAAGAATGAAGAGATAAATCTTCAAATGATGTAGCTGGCGGAAAAGTGCAGGAAAGAGGAAGTAGAGGCTATGGCTTAGGCAGTACACGACGTCGCGAAGTTGGTTGTACAACAGAAAACATGCGAAGAAGAGCGCGAAGGACAGAAGGCACCTTCGTTGGAATCGAAGATAGAAATAGAACAAGATGGCGTGGACCTATAGACGACATCCACCAATCTCAAGAATCCACGGACATGAGAGCAGACAGTGCTGCAAAAGAAAACCAAGGCATCAAAACTTCCTTCGACCCAATCACCCTCACTAAGGGGGATTTTCATACATCGATGAAACGGTGAGGGATGTGACTGCGGAGTCCCTCAAACAATTTGAAGAGCAGCAACAGCTGGTATTGGGGGCTCTCAAGACAAAGTTGCAGGAGTTGCAGGTACGCACTCCACAGGCTAGCATAATGTCCACCAACCTCGCGATCGGCATTGCAGCTGCTGAGGAAATGTTGTGGACAAGGGTGACCAACATGATAGTGCTACTAGATGAGGCACTTACTACAGAAAAGGAGGCCGACAGGGCCACGGTCAATAGTTTGAAAGGGTCTGATTAAAATATGGTTACACTCCCTTGAGAGATGCTCTATCTCTTGCAGGATGGATTCATAGTGAAACTCTGAGCCAGGGAGAGTTGCACATTGCAGGTGATGAGCGAGCAACGCATAAACATTGAGCAGTTGGGCCTACAACGCAATGACACAGTGGAACAGAACAGGAAGATAATGCAGGTTTTGAAGGAAGCTTGCCGAAAGGTCCTAGAGTTGGATAGTCAGGAAAAAGAATCGGTGGAGGCACGTGTCTGAAAATTGGCCACAGGGGTGCATGACGCTAAAACAGAGATGGCCATGGTTTAGCTGGAGCTGAACTTGTAGATCACAAAATTGCAGTTGAAGGCTCAGATTTCAACTCTGCTGGAAATCAAGGAAGAACAAACCACTGCTGTTACAGTAGCCACAGTGGCAGTTAATAGCGTAGTGGTAGATTGCATGCAGCTGTTCGAACAGTCATTTGAGGTCCTAACCTTCCTGTAGGAGGAACCAAATGTAGAGCGCCTAGAGACAAAGGCGCATGAGCTAAGCCAGAAGTATGACGAGGTAAAATGGACAACGCAAACAGTTTCCCTTACACATACGCTTGTAAGGATGCAGGAGGCAAAGGCGCTCAAGGAACAGGTGGATGCCGCTCGGCATAAGGAAGCAGCTTTAAAAGCGCGCCTACAACCATGGATCGATGAGGCTTATACAATTATAGCCTCCATGGAAGAAAAGCTTGCGCAACTACAAGAAACTCAATAGACGATTCAGGGTAGCAGCTCAGCAGCAACATCACCGAACAATAGTGCGCTACCGAAGTTGCAGTGACCCAAACATATCTGGGATGCCTTCTCACTAAGATCTCCGCACCTATAGAGTGACTCGAGGGCGAGTCATTATGTTTGTGTTGGGGGTCTGTTGGGCGCGGGATCCCCCAAGGGCAGTTTTGGGGCTTAAAGCCCATATTTTGGTCTAATTTTTGTAATCCTAATGTAAAGAATCCACATTTTGTGGGCGTGGAGCATGTAGTTATTAAAGAATCATAGGGTTGTCCGCCCATATTTTGATAATGTGATGTTGGCTGTAGAAGATCTACCCATGGTCCGTGGACCATGGGATTGTATAAATAGGGCGAAGCTCTAAGTAGATAGAGAGATACAACATGAAGAAGATATGATGTATGTGAGATAGCTCTAAGTAAAATTCTAAGTTTTGAGTCGTAGCGTAGGTAGAGGCTCTGCAGCTGAGTGCGCAGAGGCCTAGAAGTTCGCAACTGAGTGCGCGGACCCCTGCAGCTAAGTGCGCAGGGCGAGTCGAGTCTATAACCATATGGAACTATCAATAAAGAGAAGTACTCTATAATTTATACACCTTTATTTTCTGTTTATGCATCTGTTATATTGCGTATGAATGTCACTTCTAATGCTTATATGATGCATGAATGTGTATAATTGTGTTGGGTAAGTGAACACAAGTAAGAACAACTATTTATGTGAAGCTAACTAAGATCTGTTAAGAAGATAAGTAAGATACTTACCGTAGTTTGGGGAATTATCACAGTTCGCTGTCCTAGTAGCGCGAAAGCATATCAGCCTCTGGTTAGTGCTGGGTGGAAACCGATTATAAAATTTTGTGAAGGTACTGAAGGGTAGAACATAGGGATAAGCAACTTGCACGAAGACAGGTAGAGTTGGAATAAACTGACATCACATCCATCTCAAGGGTGGGGAAACTTGGTTCCAGCATCCCCCCATACTGCTCCAGGTGATACTTCAGTCCACGCTTCGCGGGCTAATGTCGAAAGGGCCAGTAGTGTAAGGATTGTTTGGCTAACTAACGCTAAACTTGGGTCAGGCGCCTATAAGCCAACAATTGATCTTATGCATGTTGTGATAGTTCATTTGCACCTCTAATGAGATGGAAGATCGCAAAGTTCCATTTCTCCAATTTTCTCAAAAATATATATCTTATAAAAGTTTCCATAATAGGTGCATTACAACTCCACCTGTCATCACTTAATAGGAATGCAACAATGCATACGCCCTATGAAAAACCTAATGCCATTTCAAATACACCAATTCAAAACATGACAATACTAATTATGTTTACTGGAACTTCTTAGGTGTGCTAAATTGATCTACAACAGGTTGTGTGAACATGCAACCCAATTTGCCCCATTGATTCATCTAGTTTATTCTTGTCGACGAATCTTTTGTAGAAATTCCCACATGTAGATCACCTGATAATGCAATATACTAAAGCAAAATACTTGATCCACTCCTACAAACAATTATGCGAAAGCTTAATCAAATTGAGCAACATCAATAAGAACACATATAACTGATAAGGAAAAATCAATCACACATAACACAGAAGAAATAACCAGGGGAAAGCCTCAACCTAAAACCCCAACTCTGTATTATCATACAAGTGGAAATATAGTCTGGATTACAAAAAGAATCAACTCACAAGCTATCTTTCTCTCTCTGCAATCCCTCTGCTATTCATAGACAGTCAAAGGCCTCTCTCAAACCTTCTCCTCTGCCCTCCAAGCCTTCTATTTCTTTGCGCAATTTTTCTTGGGGTCCAGTGAAGCCACATGTGTGAATTGGCCTCTTCACACACTCACTAACCTTTGATCTAATTGCACAATCTTGAAGGAGATAAATCCTTCTCCATGGATGAGCTTCCTTTATAGGAAAAATCCATCCAACTGATAGTACAATGTCCCTCCTCTGATCTCAACTGAGTCTCTATTTGAACTGACATGCATGAGTTATTCATGAGAGAATATTCAGTTATCTGAAGTTAAGCAGTTATATGCAAGCATGCATTAACTAACTGAACTCACATTAATTTAAACAAGCGATTTAAATCAATCTAACTGGACTTGACTCAGTTAAATGAGCCAACTAATCACAAATCAAATTAGAACTCATCCTTATCTCTTTAACTGATGGATAAATTCCTCAATTAATAGAGAAACTATTGCATGTCCTCACATAGACTTCATGTGTAATTTTCACAACTAATTAACTCATGGTGAATTAATTTATTTATTTTCAAACAACTGTTAAGTTCAAATTCGAATTTTACTTCACTATTTTAGTTTAGGGACTAACTAAAATAGGAAATCCATCCTGAACTGCTAAAAATAACAATTCTATTTTTATCACTTCCATTTTTCATTCCTTGTTGCTCAATCCAGCACTGGTACCCAAACTGCTATTTATAACAGTTCTATTTTTAGCATTTCTTGTTGCTCTTTTCAACACTCCCTCTCAACAAGAAAGACATTCAACTCGAACCCAATCCTGTACCTTTGGCATGTTCTGCATAAAACACTTCTCCCAAGTGTGGTTGCTCCAACAACTCTAGAAACAAAAAAAACTCCCAATTGACCTCTCTGTTGGGCTAGAAACATACTCTGATGCTGAAGCTCTACCTGTTGCTGACAAGTGCTCCCTCTTTGATCTCTGAGCTACTGCAACACTCCATGCATCTTGCACCATTGCACACCTCTTTGTGCCATCCTGCACTGGTGCAACACTCCTATGGCTCTCGCATTATTGCAGCCTGCTAGCTCTACACAATCCTGGGACTCCTGCACTGTAGCTCTCCCTGCCACTCCATCTGCATCTATCTCTACCCACTCAGCCAGTCCTGCTACTCCTCGTTAGGGCTCCTGCAATAAATTTGAATAAAAAAGGTTTGGTACCTCAATGATCCTGCCCCTATTCCAGCCTTCTTGGGACTGTCACTCCACATCGCCCCACCTCCTACCTAGAGGTATGGATGCATGTGATCCCTCTGCCAACTTGGCTTGAAATTTCCCCCTACTAGAGGTATCTACATGAGTGGATGCCTCCACTCGGTCTCCTCTCAGCTTCTCTAGTTGTGGTTTCTCCACAACTTCCTGAAGCTGCTTCTCCAATTGTGGCTCCTCCACAATTGTCTGAGACTTCTTCTGTGGCTGCATGTTAAGAGGTAATTTACTCTCCCTCTCAACCACCAAGTATCTAACCTTTGCCTTGCTCCTCAAGGCTTTGCATGTATCTTGTACCTCAAGTGCATACAGGTTCTTGGCTAGCACACCAATTAGTTTCATCTTTCCCGTCGTCATGAAATTTTCTGGAAAAAGAGCTGATTTTAAATCAACGATATCTCCCACATCTGAACTCCGATTCAGCCGATTTGTTTTGAATTTGGGTATTTTTCGCAAGGAATCCAAATATGCTATTTGTTTATGAAATTTTGGTACAAAAATTTTCATATATGCTCTGCAAACTCTTGGCCCAAAACTCAAAACTTTGAAATCTCCTCTCAGTATACTGTTTTCTCCTTTGATCACTTTTGCTTTGATACCATGTAGAAATTCCCACCTGTAGATCACCTGATAATGCAATATACTAAAGCAAAATACTTTATCCACTTCTACAAACAATTATGGGGAAGCTTAATCGAATTGAGCAACACCAATAAGAACACATATAACTAATAAGGAGAAATCAATCACACATAACATAGAAGAAATAACCAAGGGAAAGCCTCAGCCTAAAACCCCAACTTTACATTATCATACAAGTGGAAATATAGTTTGGATTACATAAAGAATCAGCTCACAAGCTATCCTGCTCTCTTTGCAATCCCTCTGCTGCTCATAGACAGTCAAAGGCCTCTCTCAAACCTTCTCCTCTTCCCTCCAAGCCTCCTATTTCTTTGCACAATTGTTCTTGGGGTCTAGTGAAGCCACATGTGTGAATTGGCCTCTTCACACACTCACTAACCTATGATCTAACTACACAATCCTGAAGGAGATAAATCCTTCTCCATGGATGAGCTTCCTTTATAGGAAAAATCCATCCAAATGATAGTACACTGTCCCTCCTTTGATCTCAACTAGGTCTTTGTCTGAACTAACATGCATGAGTTATTCATGAGAGAATATTCAGTTATCTAAAGTGAAGCAGTTATATGCAAGCATGCATTAACTAAATGAACTCACATTAATTTAAACAAACTGTTTAAATCAATCTAGCTGGACTTGAATTACTTAGCTGAGTCAACTAATTACAACTCATCTTAGAACTCATCCTTATCTCTTTAACTAATGGATAAATTCCTCAATTAATAGAGAAATTGTTGCATGTCCTCACATAGACTTCATGTTTGATTTTTCACAACTAATTAACTCATGGTGAATTAATTAATTTATTTTCAAACAGCTGTTAAGTTCAAATTCGAATTTTACTTCACTATTTTAGTTTAGGAACTGACTAAAATAGGAATCCATCACGAACTGCTAAAAGTAGCAATTCTATTTTTACCACTACCATTTTTCATTCCCTGTTGCTCAATCCAGCACTGGTGCCCAAACTGCTATTTATAGCAGTGCTATTTTTAGCACTTCTATTTAGCATTTCTTGTTGCTATTTTCAACATCTTTCAACTTCTTTTGTAAAACTTTGCTGGTTTTCACTTAATATTTGCCACAACCCCTTAGATTGCAGCACTTGTTGCAATTTTCTTTTCCAGGTACAATAATTGTATTGAGTAACTAACTCTATTATCCTTAGCTCCACCATAATTTCAAAATTCAAATTTTAAAACTACTACAATTTTTTTTTGCCCAAACTTCTTTTACCCCAATAAAAATATTGCTAAGAAATTTTGCTAGAAAAATGTCAATAATATTTGCCAAGATTCTTTTTCCTTTTTTTAAAGCCCAAAAAGACTTTTTCATAAATTCCTTTCTTCATTTTTTAATACACTTCCTCTTTGTGAAAAAAACATTTGGGAAAATTAAAAGAACGAGGGAAAATTATAAACAACCTTTCTCCCTTTTTTGAAAAATTTATGTGGGCAAACTTAAGAAAAAGGCAAATAACTTATGACTAATTCATTCTAAATAGAAAAATAATATCAACTATAACAAAAAAAACCTTGAAGTTGACATATGTCCCTCTTAAAATAAAAATAAAATACATTCTAAATAGAAAAATAAAATCAACTATAACAAAAAACTTAAATATGCCATACATGTAAAGTAATTTCATGTAAAATAATTAGAAGTACAAAAATGTGTAAAATGTTTAAACCTTATACTTGGTAGATTCTAAGTTGGTTTAATTTCTCCCTTTAAATAGGCTGCATTCCACATGAATACCATGGCTCATTTTTATTTTTATTTATTATTAGATCTATGTTAACTAATTTATGTGATCCATTTGGATGCTTGGTAGATACTAGGTTGGCCCCTTGTTTGTGGAACAAAGGACCCAAATTTGCATGCATTGCACTAAGCATAGAGCCACGACGATTATTAGGTCGATTTGGTATGAAATATGGTCCTTGAAATAGAGAGTGCAAGGAGGTATGGGTTATGTGTGGCACACAACCATGAGAATAGAAAAGGAATTATCCTCACTTACATGCTGCCTTGGCAAACAACAAACCCCAATATATTAGATCCAAAACTAGATAAAAAAACTTTAAAATAGATCTCAAAAAAGACAAGAAATGAGCTCTCAGTATAGTTCTGGTACCATGAAAGAGTATTAAAATACACAAAGATCAAATTACAAAGCTAAACAATCCTTCTTACTTGAAAAAATAAGCTATATATGAAACTAATTTATAGAAACAATATAGGCTTCTAGCTATAGCTATAAAAATAAAAATGACAACACAACTGATAAAATTGCTATATTAACTTACAAGCTTCAATACTTATTAGAACTCTAACAATAAACATATGTAAATATTAGTCTTAACAATAAACATATGTAAACATATGTTACACTGAATTTTGTCACCTTGACTATCTGCAGTTTATGTGGCCTCATCAATAGCCACATTGTCCTCTTTGTCAAGCCCCATACCTCTGCTCTTCATGTCAAAACTTCAAAGAGAGAGAAAGTCACTTGAAAACATGTTTATCTCTGGGTACGCAGGTTCTCTCTACCTTGCCTGCGTGTACGCACTCCAAATACATTAGACCTGCGTAGTAATACGCTCTGTATACTAAAGCTAGGGTGCGTACCCCTGTAAAGGTCAAAAGGCGCAAGTTTCATCTTTAAAAAGTTACTTGTGGTCACTTCTAGAGCCTTCTAGAAGAGTTTTTGACGTGTATTGAGCGCCTCCAGATGGTTCATGCACCCCTATGATAGAGGAGCTTATCCCATCAAGAGAGGAGCTACCCCATCCAAAAGAGGGAGTATCCCATTGATGTTGGAACTGAATAACCTCTTCTAGAATGCTATAAATACAGGCATTGGGCCAAAGGAGGGGAGGTTGAAAGCTGAACATTCTAAAGGGTAAATGCTGCTGGAATTAGGACTTCCATTTGTTGACTTGTGAGGAGAGATCACTATCCTTCCTTGTTGCCATAGTGGGAGTGGGTGAGCTTGTCAAAGTAGAGGAAATCTCTTGCTGGACCCTGGGAGGAGCTTGCACAACACCAAGGCTCAGGTTGTAATGGTTCCTTTGATTATTTAATACAAATAAGTCCATTCTTCTCAATGATTTGTTAATGAATTATTTCATGTATTCCTTGGTCAATATGATAGATATGCTTTGTTTTATAATGAATATTCAGATGCTATGTAATCGTTTGCTTTGTTAGTGTATGCAGGTCTGAAAGTGAAAGAGGAGCTCATCTGGATCAGAAGGCTGGACTACTACAACAAGCGTTTGGACCTAAGGTAAGATCGAAAACATTTGAATTCTTATAGGATGATGTGTATCTAGAGAAGGATAGCTCTTGTTTGGTTTGTTTGTCACTAGAGAGTCTTAGACTCCTAGGGAGGTTAGATTTGTCCGCAAATATAACACGTTCCTCATGACAAATTGGCGACTCCGCTGGGGATTCCATTGTTGGTTTTGATTTTTCCTTGAATCTTTCCTTTGACCTGAAAAGAGTCTGATTTATTTTGTTTTTTGGTTGTTTAACTTTGATTTTGGGTGGCTTAGCTTAAGGTCAGTTTAGATCTTAGCTTTTCTTTGTTTTACAAGAAGTACGCACCCTCTGAGTTAGACACAGTGCGTACTTGTGCGCACTGTATCTGTGCACACAGAGCGGCCACGCACCTGGTTAAACAGGTTGCCTGCGTACCCTGGTAAAATTTAGAAAATTTCCCTTTTTTGTCAGTTTCTCCCTTTTGAATTTGTTTTTCTTAGTTTTTTCTGCCCAGAACCACTGTTAACTGTCAGAAATCTTCACCTATACTTTTTCCATTAGTGTCGATAGTTTTAGTGAGATTCCTTGAGATTTTTGCCTTAGGGTTTGGTTTTTATAATTGGTCCTGTAGTGACTTTGGGTTTAGAAGTCATAAAGCCTTAGATCTCTCTGGTTTTGTTGATTTTCTTAGGAGTCGGGCCAGTTGCGAAATCTTCCCTCGTGAGCAACCTACCTTTGTGTTGTCTCTTTTGCAAAATTTCAATAAACTTGTCATTTAAAGTTGCGAATTTCATTTTATAAAAGAACAAAAGAGATTGCGTTTTGTTTTGATTAGTTCATGATTCTGCATCGACTAATCCTTGGATCGATCATTTCCAAGTAAAACTCCCCAAGAATCATCATAGTAAGCTTTTTACTTCTTAGGTTAAAGTTGATTAAGGAAAGTTAGATTCATTTCCGTTGTTTTGCTTTTTGAGTGATTTTTCATAAATTGCATAGATCTTGATTTTACTTTGATTAGATTAGTTTTATATGCTTTTCGCTAGATAGGAAAATATTAACGATCTCCTTTGCAATATTTGCTTTTAGAGTGCATTTGACGTTTTGAAAGAGAAAAGGATTTTTTCGTCAAGTAGAAAGTGGTCTTGTTTTGCGTGTGTTGAAAGATAAAGGAATTCGTTTCTTTGATTGTCTTTTGAGAAGTTGTGTTTATTGAAAGATTGCATTCTCTCAACTTTCTTAATTAGGATTTTCATCGAAAAGGAAAGTTATCGAATCATCTTAGGTGCATTTTTTAGAGATTTGGAGTCGAGTCTACATATCATCAGTTTCATCTCCATCACCTTTGTCCTAAAAGAACAACTATTAAAATCAACGCTTAATCTAAAATCAACATAGAAATCTTATTTTTCTAGGGCTCTGAAGCACCAACATAGATTAGGCTAGTGTCTTGGAGTAGGTGAGTACTTAACTCTCCAAGACTATTAAAACAAACAGTTAGCTTATCTTGAGATAGAATAAATCCAATTGTTACATTTGTATTCTGGGAAAGCTCCTCTTAAAGGAGAAGCACGAGCTCGTGTCGAACCAGTGAGGGGATCAATCCTCCTCCGTTGGGACGACGCCAGAGCACGGTAAACGCATTACAAAACGTATACCTCTTGTAGAGGAGGACCTGGGATCACTTTATCGGTAAAACTTGGATTGAACCATTGTCAAGGAGCTGGTAAGGGGATGACTTGTTACTTCTGCCCTGGCGTGCAGTCGAGTGTAGACTGTTCCCCCAGGTATATTTGTTGCTGTTGGTAACCTTAGTGGCCATAATCTTAGGATTCTACCCAAGTGACGGTGGTGGGAAGATCCCACTGTACCTGGAGCAGACGTCGGCTAGACTCACTTGGATTTTCTGGGGGGTTCACGTCACTCGAGACGGTTAAAGTGGAGGAACTTGGTCCAGTCTATTCATTAAGCAGGTTGCCGGGGTAACTGTCCCACCCGCTCTTTCTGTACTGAATCCTACGAGGTTGGATTTCATCACCAACTAGTGTTTTTGGTCCGGAAACTACTGTTTGTGTTTGGTTTGACGCCCTAGATTCTTTAGGCGTGTGTTTCAAAATTGTTTAGTTCTTTAGCGACCTTAGGTGTTTTTCTTGAGATTTTACTTTGATTTCGTGTGTAGTAGTTAAAAATCTTTAGCTGTGGCTGAATCACCGAGATGCTCCCGTAGACTTCGGGGCGAGTCTCCTGAAGTTGTTACCGTGGCCGATTTGTTGAGGCGATCCCGTAGATTGCGGGGTGATCCTCCTAAAGAGGTCCCGTCTCATTACGAGGGATTAAAAATCTTGGTAACTCCTGGTGGCAGTAGAATAATTTCACTTGAAGAAGGAGAGTCTTCATTGGTAATCCACCCGGATTACCAAGGTTTAGAAACAGGATATGATCCTGAAGCTGTTGAGGTTTCCGAACTTACTAGTAGTGTTACATCTGCCGGTGATATAGGTGAAGAACCTCAAATATCCGAACCTGTTACT
>APFE031318683.1:0-13374 GCA_000404065.3 Pinus taeda
TGGTATTCATTCCCCCATGGAATTGACCCGTGGTATTGTAACTGAAAAATACTATAAGTAACAAGTCACATTTTGTAAAAGGACAGAGTGTCCGCCACAATGTAGCCTTTACAGCTCAGAGGCATGTAGCCGCCACATCTCTTCTCAGAGATAAGCTACCATTGCCCTAGCTGGTTTATTTCTACTTGGGTTTTAATAAAAAGTTTCTTTGTGGTTTTGTTTATTGGGCATTCTCATATTTTTCTTCTGATAATTTCAAGTTTTCAGATCTTGGGGGCCTTTCCCCCAAGATCCATTGCAAGTTTTCAGATCTTGGGGGTATCTCCTCCCAAGATCCGGATCAAAAACATGAATCACCTCTTCAACACCTGTGATTGGGCAGATAGTATATGGAAATGGGCGGAAACCATTCTTCAAAGGACGGATCGGGTTAGGAATTCAATTCAAGAAACAATCGACAATTGGAGTGTTAATTTCTCCAATACCCAATTGGTTAATACCATTTGGAAACTCGTACCAGGGTTCATAGCATGGACAACATGGAAAGAAAGAAACCAGAGAGTTTTCCTAAATGAAATTAGAGGCATAAACCACATAAAAGATACAATTCTTCAAAATATCAAGCAAACCGTTCTCGCCAAAGGAAAAATAGAACAGGACAAAAAAATCTATGGTTTGAACTTACATATTCTGAAAGCTTTTGACATTGACATGGGAACCTTCGCGTCTTCTTCGAATCGTCGACAAGAGATAAATACCAGTCTGAATTCCTGGATTCTACCACCAACAAGCTTCCTCAAACTCAATTTTGATGGAGCCTCTAGGGGAAATCGGGACCTGCTGGCATTGGAGGTGTTCTTAGGGATAGTAAAGGTGGAATTCAACACATTTATAGTCAAGCACTCGGTGAGGGAAATAACAATGAAATGGAATTTGCAGCACTAGAGTAAGGTTTGAAAATTCTCAGAAGACTGAAAGCGGGAGCCACCGTGGTGGAAGGGGACTCTCAACTGGCGGTTACGACAGCAAGGAGATTGTATACAGGGGCCAAAACAAGTAAAGTCACTCGGCACTGGAGGCTTGCCAAGGTAACATAGATCATTGCAGAACACCTATCTTGCCTGGATGGTTTAATTTTTCAGGCAGTTAGACACAAGGCTAATACTGTGGCAGATCACTTGGCGAATTATGGAATTGATAATCCCTCTACTAACTTAGACAACTGTTGGCAGGAAATCACATGCACAGAGCTAAGAAACATGTGCACTCTTCTTTTGAGGCAAGACATCATTTAACGAAAGAAGAGGCTAAGGGGTACGAGGATCTTCCCATTATGTGGAGAATGACGCCACCCAATCAAAGGGACGTGAGGATAAGTGGTTGGCAGACTAAAGGAGTACAAGGAAGGAAGTGGAATTCAATTTACAAGCACGTAGGGATTGGTCCAAGGAGTGCAACGAACAAAAATTATGGGCACCGCCAGCATCAAAACATTAAAGAAGACACTTGGCACTCAACGAAATGTTTCAAGTGTGGCAGACTTAAAAATAAGGATTCGGCTTATCAACAAAAATGTGAAAACCAAAGCAGCAGTTATTATGAATGGATGTGTGATCATGAGTGGACGAGATGGGAAGCCTCAAGAGATTCATGGTTTCCCTCCTCTATAATTGCAAACTCCAAACGCAAGAGCAAGGCACTGCTCTCCAACAGAAATCAGCATAGTTGCAAGTGTGTTCTCAGAAGGTTTCGTGTCTTGGTTCTCAACCATAGAAGAATGGCACGGGAGGGTAGTTGAAATGCTTCAGCCAATAAAGACTTGCAGAATTCTCGGGAGGTGTATGAAACGAGAACTTCCATGAAGGAGAAGTGCAAAATTGAGGAATTGGAAGCAATTGTTGGAGAAGAGGAAGAGAACTTGGAGGAACATGAGCTAGAAAATGAGATGGAATGGGTCCAGGATCCCGACACGGTTACCGCTCGGGCAACTCAATTCGTTCGTACGCAGGCGGAAATGTGGCACATGAAGACAATTTTAGCGAAGGCCATGAGTATGCAAGGAGAATATCTCAATCAGGCTCATCAAGCCATCTCAGTTTTATCCGTAGATCATACGGCGGTTCTGGAAGCCCTAGATTTCAAAATCAGTTCTCTGGAGCAACAATTTGACAATATCTCCAAAAAGATGACTATGCTGATTAGTCTTTTGAGGCACACTATATGCCAGGATGCCTCTGTTGTGGGGGAACGAGTGGAGGAGGCCATGGGAACCAGTCAAGGGAAGCGTTCGTCTCAACACCCACCTCTGCCCAGCAAAGCCACTACTTCGGCCAACTAGGAAACCACCACCAAGGATTATATCATTCTCAGGATGTAATGGCTTGTTGTGGGAGTCTCAGTGTGCTTTTGATGTTCAGCATTTGTTATGTTTCGGTTTTGCAAGTTTACTGGTCTACTAGCTATTTCTCTGTTTCTCATGTTAAATGATCTTCTTCATAGTTTTCTTTGTCTGTCTTGAAGGACCATATGGTCTAATGTATCTCTGTTTTCCAGATGCTAAGTTGAATTCCCTGTTTTTTTGTGCCCAACCTTTCTTTTTGCCACCTGCATGGTGAGCCTTGGGGTCATTTTGATAGTCTGTGCGGATGTTAAGCATTGTAATTGGGCAAGGGTGTCGCTCTTTAGTCTACATGAGCAGACCTTTTTGTACTCTATGTATTCTATTACTTAATATGAAATGTTGATTTACACAAAAAAAATGACGAACCGTGTGGCGGACATTTCACAGATCGCAAGACTGGTCACAAGGTTTTGCAAACATGCTATTACTGGCCCACAATCTTTAAAGACGCTAAGAAATTTGTTCAAACATGTGACAATTGCCAAAGAGGACAATTACCAAAGAGCATGACGCCCTAGACAATCCGACGAAATGCCTTTAAACCCACAGTTAGTAATCAAACCATTTGAGCATCGGGCACTCGATTTTGTTGGTACGATCAACCCATCATCAAATCAGAAAACATATATTATAGTAGAAACAGAGTATGTTACCAGATGGGTTGAAGTAGAGGCACTTCCAAGAGCTACAGAGGATTCTGTAATACATTTTTTTTTCCAAATATTTTTGCAATATGGCCTCCCGAGGGACATAATCACGGATGGAGGACTGCAGTTTGTAGGTAATAAAATTGCTGCAACATTAAAAAATTATCCATTCAGCACAAAATTACCACTTTGCATCACCCGCAGGAAAATGGCTAAGTAGAGAGCACAAATAAGGTGATAGAGGCAATACTTACAAAAATAGTTGCATCACACAGACACGACTAGGCTTCAAGATTTCTCGAAGCCTTATGGGCATACCAAACAACTTGGAGAAATACCACCGACCATTCACCATATCTGCTAGTATTTGGAAAAGAACCCATCTTTCTAATAGAGTTTGAAATACAAACATTAAGAATAGCACAGGAGATCGGTCTGAATTTAAATGAGGCCTAGACTAACAGATTACAGCAAATTAATGAGCTAGATGAAATCAAGCTCTCGGCTTTTCAACACACAGCATTAATTCAACAGCAGAGAGAAAAATGGCACGACGCCCTGATCAAAAAAAAAATCTTCCATGAAGGAGATTGGGCATTCCTATATGATTCTAGGTTTCAGGATTTTCTGGAAAAACTCCAGACTCGATGGCTTGGACCATATGAAATACAGAAAGTGCATGACAATGGCACCATCACTTTAACTACTATTGACGGATCTGGACATGCCTTTAAAGCAAATGGTCATTGAGTGCAACTGTACCATAAATCGCTTACTCAGTAATCCTTTTACCAACAGTTATGGGAAGATTCTGATATGCAAATTCTTGCTGAGGAAAATAATCCTTCCTCGGCATTGGTTCACTAAATAATCCCATTGTTCTCAAACTTTGTACATAAGTTTTTCTTTTCTGCTTGTATAAACTACTTTCTGTATAGACTATTACGTTTTTGAGTTTTTTTGTTTTTTTGCTGTTCTTTTCCGAAGGAACAACATTTCCGCATCTTTGTTGTTCCTTTCCAAAGGGACAGTACTTTCACATTTTTGTTGTTCCTTTCCGAAGGAACAACACTTTCGCATTTTTGTTGTTCCTTTCTGAAGGAACAACACCTTCGCATTTTTGCTGTTCCTTTCTGAAGGAACAACGCCTTCCCATTTTTGTTGTTCCTTTCCAAAGGAACAACACTTTTGCATTTTTGTTGTTCTTTTCCGAAGAAATAACATTTTCGCATTTCTATTGTTCCTTTCCAAAGGAATAACACTCCCTCATTTTTGATGTTCCTTTCCGAAGGAACAACACTTTCGCATTTTTGTTGTTCCTTTCCAAAGTAACAACACTTCTGCATTTTTGTTGTTCCTTTCCGAAGGAACAACATTTCCGCATTTCCGCTGTTCCTTCGGAAGGAACAACATTTCCGAATTTTTGTTGTTCCTTTCCGAAGGAACAACACTTTCACATTTTTACTTTTCCTTTCTGAAGGGACGACACTTTCGCATTTTTCTGTTCCTTTTCAAAGGAACAACATTTCCACTAGATTGCATTTTTGTTGTTCCTCTTAAAGGAACAACACTTTCGCCTGATTGCTTTTTCTGTTCCTCTTAAACGAACCGCACTTCCGCCAGATTGTTTTGTCATTCCTTTTAAAGGAACAACCCTCCTTCGCATTTTTCTTTCTGTCGTTCTTTTCGAAGGAACAACAGTTTCAATTTCAGATGATCGTAGGTTGTTCCTCCAAAGGATCGATATTTTATTTCATGCTTGCTTTATTTGTTGTTTCGTTTAAGGAACAACTGTTGTCCCTCTTAAGGAACAACAGTTTCGAGTGTATTTTTTTATTTTGTTTGATGTTCCTCTTAAAGGAGCCACGGTTTTGCGTGCAAATATTCTTTTTGCTGTCCCTCTTAAGGAACATCAGTTGCTCTATCTAAGGAACAACACTTTTTGAGTGCATTTTTTTGTGTGTGTGTTTCTTAAAGAACATCATTTAGAGGATTTTTGTGAATATGGTTCACTATTCATGATCCCTTTAAGGCACAGGCATACATTCATGCAAGAACATAAAAATTAGAAGATATTGAAATTAGAAAACCAAAGAAAAATTGTTATCTTTAGGGAAATTGCTTTGTATCGAAAAAAAAAGGAGGAGGAAAAGACACAACTATTCATATCACTTTGTTGTCTTTATTTTCACTAAAACTAATTTGATTGATTATTTTTATCATGTTAGTTCTTCCTTAATCTTCATAATTCTCTTTGATCATTATTATTGAATAAGAATAAGGGCATATTTTTCCTCTATTGAGATGTTCAGACTTCGTCCACCATCCCTACCCTTAAGGAGTGTTGAACCATCCTCTGTATATAAATAGGAAAGTGCTATATAAAAGAAAAGAAAAAAAAGAGAGAAAAATATATATCTATATGATTACTAACATGATTTTTCAGATGAAGGATAGGGGGTCTCATCAAGGGCCAGCCTACCATGATCATAAGGAAGCAGTGAAATGGCATTCCCACTATGGCCACCACACCAGGGATATGATCCAAGAGGCATATCAGAAAAATAAAAAAGTCCTTGGAACAGGAGGTCTCATCACAAACCGGCCTACCCACCTTTCACTCCTTCCTGGTGAATGGCATTGTGATTCATCTCGTTACTAAGCCAGCACAATGGCCTCCATTCTAACATCACACAACACTTTCCTAGGCATACATAAAGGATTATGGTTCCAAGGGTGAAACAAGCAACTTTGTCAAGGTTATGAACACCTATGGGCAACAGAGCTTTGCTGATGGTATTGAAGTCATACTTTTCATACACCAATAGTCATTATAAACCATTTTCTTATATCTTTATCTTGATTTCAAATCAGATTATGTTATATAACCCTTTCGAACCTCTTATATATGAAATATCAGTTATAAATCAATCATAATGGTTAAAGTGGATAATGACCGCATAAGCATTTTTACTTATGTCATCTATCCTCTCCCCTATTTTTCGCATCATTTCATAGAATTTCTATATCTATTTACGATTTTCATCATAAGCCTCAATTTTAGTTATTCACTACTTTTGCAATCATTCCATGAATATATACGTTGTTCCTTTTTTCTGTACGGTTGCCATCCAGTACGCTACTCCTCCATTTGTCAGTCGAGGACGACCTATAATATTTTAGGGGGGCATGGGTGATCTCCAAAATACACTGGCAAATGTGTCAATTCCTTATTTGGAGGTACTACGACTCCATCAGATCTCGGAAATAACAAGTTTAACGATATTGACATTTTCCAATATGCATAGCTTGTTGTTCCATTGTCATTTCTGTGTTTGTTTTTGCTCTATAGAAATTAACAGTGTGCTAAGCTTGAACGAAATGGGAGGCAGAGCAATATGCAGCGAACCACAAGTGCTGATAATTTTTGACGCTGCACGAGCAATTCTGGAAAGAGCAGGATGGATCAATTACCTTACATGGCTATAGCAGTCCCATGAAACTGTGGCCATTTAATTTCTGCAAAATTTGCAGGAAGATTATTCCATGGTGAGGGGAAGGCGAATAACGGTAACAGAGGCAGTAATTGCCAAAATATGTGGACTATCGGCAGTTGGACTAGTATGGTCCAAGAAAAAGGTAAGATTTCGAGATGCCATAGCCATCTTCTGGGACGAAGGATGGAACCTTATCATCAAAGGAAAAGGAGTCCTGTCTGCAACCCTGGGAGAACCATGGGCAAAATTAGCCAGAATAGTGCAAAACTACATCACATGCAATGGGAGAAAGGATGTGGTAAGACCACGCCATCTCAAATTATTAGCAGTATTAAGATAGAAATGTGCTGTAAATTTGCCTGCATATTTAATTTCTTTATTGCATGATGCCACTTGGAGTATAAGGAAATCACGTCATACAGAAATGGTAGTAAGTCATCATGGTTTAATTCGATTAATAGTCAATCATAGTCTTGCTCAACAACAGTCTAGTTGGGAAGAATTGGTATTTTCAATAGACGGGGGATTGGCCTTACCAGCCCCAGAAAGAAAAAGAACCACCAGCACATCAACTAGACCGAAAAAACGCAGACAGTCCCTTAGATCAAGGAAAAGCAGGGGAATGTTGGGAAATCTCCAAGAGGAAAATGTGGAAGAAGAATGGGAAGAATAATTGGAAGAAGAATTGGAGGAAGAAACGGAGCGCTCTGGTGCAAGTCCACTACAAAGTCCATTGCAAGAAGATGAATTGGTCCAAATTTTAGCCAATATGGGTGAGTATATTCAACCATAGAGCCCGCTAAACCTCAATATTGAGGCAGCACAATCACATGAACACTCTACTCATAGTAAGAGTGCATCTGAGGAGATGAATGATGAGGAAGAAGAAGAAGGGCAATCATAGGAACACTCTGCTAACAACAAGAGTGCATCTGAGAAGATGAATAACGAAGAAGAAGTAGAAGCAGAAGCCACCCGGGAAATAGCAAATCAAACCAGGGTTACCTCCCCTGAGAAACCTAATCAGGAGGAGGAGAACACTAAAGAAGTGTTCCAAATAGAAAATATGGAAATAAGCCAGGGCGAGGGTACAATCCCTCAAGAACAAAGCCCAGGTCCAAGAAAAGAAACAGTTGTTCCTTCGAAGAAGAAGATGAATGAAATCAAGAGGCTGCGAAAGGAACAACAAAGGCTACTAAATGTAATAAAACAACTCAAACAACAGATAAGGGCCCTAAAAATGGGGAAAATCTCAAAAAGAACAACAAGAACAAGAAATGCAGCCACCTGAACAAAACCCCATAAAATAAAGGCCACGGGGACTCAAACAGAGCCCATATCGATTCAGGACAGCAAAGAACAGCATGCAGTTGTTACAGACGCAGTGACCCAAATAGAAGATACACCAGTTTGTAATAAGGATGTCCAAATAGAGGCACTATCCTCTAGCATCACGACTAACCAAACAAAAGGGACACAGACTATAGGAACTAGATGTCACAATAAGAAGATCCAGGTAGATCTTCAACCCAAAATTGTTTCGACGGACAATGATCCTAGGATAGTGAAACTCCAAGAGGATCTAGCATAGGCTCAGAAAACGACAGGAAAACTCACAAAAGAGATTGTTCCTCTGGAGAAATACCAAAAGTTACAACAACAATTTAAGAACATCAATGCATCAGAGAGTGAGGCCTTTAATAAATGTCGGAAGGCAGAGGAAAAAGTTGAAAAGGTAACAAATAAGCTAAACTCAATCATAAGACGAATGGATACCCTCTGTTCTCTATATACTGATGTTCTAGCCTATAGGGCACCTGCCAAAATTTATGCTTTATCTTTGTTAGAAAGGTATTTACAGTTAAAAATTAAGGCTGTCTAGGTAGGGGTACCTATAGTGTTAAAAACTATTGATGATTTCATAAAATGCTGTAAACATTATGGAGTGAAAGTCCAGTGATTACTATGTGAATTTTATTTGCATAATTTTGTGTTGGAGGAGGAAATGGAAAGGAATCCCAGTCCTTTTGTGGGTGATATCTAGTTTTAAGCATTCATTTCATTTTTTGTTAACCAGTTACAATGGCTCAAGTCCCATAACACCTTTCAGAGACAAAAAAATGGGTTAGACCTTTGGGTTAGAGGTGAACCGAAAAACCCATTACAGCTGTGGGATAAGCATAGAAGCTTAATGAGAAATAAGGGTGTGATCCAGACATTGGGACCCATTCATAATCTGTTGTCCAACAAGGGGTAGAATACTTCCTATCCACCAAAGACCCTGCCATAGCAGCAACTAAACTCCGGTGGAAGACTTCCAATCGAAATATCCAGGACAGAGAACCCTTCAATTATAAAAAATTTAAATTAGTTGTCGATCACCTGGTTACCTATAGTAGCCTCATCTTGAGAGAAGGTCCACTTTGGCTAGGTTGTAGATTTCGAAGCCCCATGATCTGGTATCCTGCAGCAGGATATAAGGCTATATACGAATTGTATGAGGGGCAAACAGGAGCCATTTTTGAAGTTTTAGCTGCAAATCATGGTTTTAGACCACTTCATGAAAATCCCTCTCCAACCTATTCCCTAACTGCCTTGCATGTAAATTAAATGGTTTTCATGAGGACATGAAAAAGGGTAAGCAAGGCGCTGTGTTGAGAGATGGAAAAGGTATGCATTTTCCATTTATTTCTTTATCTTTTCCTTTGGATCATAAATCCTTTACATTCTAAAATGGTAATATGTTAAAGAATTATGATAGAATTAAGGAGATTTATGATTAATACAAAATAACTAATTATTGTCTTTTTCTATAAAGAAAGTGAAGGGAATAGAAAATCATTATTCGGAAGCTAAAGACAAAAGCAAGGCAACTGTTGTTCCTCTGTTAGGAAACCGTGTCCAAACAAGAAGAACGAGACTAGAGCATGCAGCTCAGGAAAAGACGACGAAAACATAGTGGATGCGCAAGAGGACAAGAAGACAACTGAAGATGGAAGATTAAGTGAAGCCCTCAGGATATTTTGATCCTAAGGGATTGCTACTTTAAATGTTATCTATGACCTTGATGTGTCTGACTACCCATTATAAATGGGGCAGCAATTGTAAGACAAGAAGGAGGATTGATTTTTTAGAATTACTGTTGTAATTTCAACTTTGATCATTAACTCTCTTTGAGGAGCGATAGCTGTAACTCTGCCATATATGATTAATATATAACTCAGTTGTTGTTCCATTATCTGATCCTGGATTAAACGTGGGAGTGCTTCCCTGGTGGCTAAGGGCCCGGCCCTAGTGGATCCACTTGCTTCTTGTATCACTATTTTACAATTAGAGTTGTGTGTGGTTTGATTTCCTTTGTGTTTCCTTAATTCGCTTTATTTGGTAATCTTCTATTTCTGAACATCTCACTAAATTACTCTGTTACATCAAGATCATAATTAGACTGTGTTGATAACGCGATTGTTATTCATAACTCAATGTCGTGTTGTTCCTTTTGAAACAATACTGCCCTGTCTAGTTTAGATTCTATTGTTCACTCACAATTGCAACTGCTGTTCATTTAATTGTTGTTCAATTATAATCACGATTGTCATTCCTTTACACCTGCAATTAATGTTCACTCTGCCAGAATAAGATTACTGATTCTATTACTTTATAGTCGCTGTGTGTTTACACTTAATGAGATTTGTTGTGCCTTTATTATCTGAAGCTTGTTGTTCAGTTCATTTCAATTAAATATTGTTGTTCAGTTCATTTTAATAAAGATTGTTGTTCGACTCATTTCTGTAGATTAAGCTTTGTTGTTCAATCTTTTCAATAGACTTAGTTGTTGTTCCTTTTCTGCAAGGATTTACTTTCACCTTTTAATTGATAGTGCAACAAGTGTGTTTTAGTAAGAATTTCCAATCGAATTGTTATTATTTGCTTTAGTGTGGATTGAAAGATCTACAAATGTAAAAAACATTGGCTATCGCTATCTAAGTTCTCAGATTGGAGGTCATGTTTATGATTGATTTCATTAGTTGGCAGAGGAAATAGTTATCACTACTGCATCCTTGACTGATAAATTGCTATAGTTTTCTGAATGAATGATTTAAGTTTCAAAGCATTAAGGTTTCTTTTAATTACAAGTAGATTCTATTTCCAGCATCCGTTTACTCTTGTATTTAGCACTATACTGCAAACTAGAAAACATTAATCTTGAATCAAGTGACCGCCTCAGACTAAGTACACTCTTGAGATAAAAAATCGTACCTGGATTGATAATTAATGTAGGATAAATAGGGGTTAAAAAGACACCTTTTATCACTCAACATTCACTAGACCGAGATTTGCAGGGCTTGGATGAGGATGACCGATTGTTGTGATGGGTCTACTTAGTTGGACAACATGGGCAACTTGTGTCATGAACATGAGGTTGGAGACATGGAGCATGGCAGCCTTATGCAGGGACATTATGCAGGAGCACTTGTAGAGGTGTCACTTATGGGCATCCAATGAGGAGTGCCAAGGCAGGGATGTTGTGCAAGTGGATTTGCTAATGTGACATGCAGATGTTTTACTTATGAGCTGATGGAGAGGTTGTTCTCTCTTTTACAACAAGGCCATGGACTGGTTGGAGTTGTGAGCAGGCTATGGAGCATTCCTACTACATGAAAAGATGAGGCATCTTACAGAGACCTTTGGGCCAAGGCATGTATGCTTGCTAAGGTGTTGGTTGGAGATGACTCATGGAGCTCATGATGACATGAGGTTGTGACTTTTGGGGACTTCATGTATGGTGGACTTAGAGGATTTGATGAATTGAGGAGCTGAGGTCAGGGACTTTGATGCAGGATGAGGTGCATACTTTTGAGTACATGTATGGGTGTGCTTGAAAGAGTGACTTGATGAGGAGGATTGATATGAGACACTTTGGAGTGATGGAGTTACAGCGATGATGATGCCTTGGTGGCAACACTTGGGCATGGGTTGAGTCGAGACTTAACCACTTTTGACACATGGGAGCTGATTGATCTATGATCATGGGCAGCACATGGGAGATGAGATGGGTGTATACTTGTTTCTATGTAGACTTGAGGATGGCACATTGCAAATATGATGGAGGTTGCTTCATGAACCTGGATGTGGCAAATCGAGAGTCGGGTTTGATGAGAGGATCTCTTCACTTTGAGGAGATGGATATTGCACAGATAGATGATGATGTTGGGATAGATGCAACTGATTCCATGCAGCACATTGATACCGAACATCATGGACATCATGCTGCAAATAATATGGAGACTACTTCATGGACTTGGGCATGGCTTATATTTATATGGAGATGGATTCTTGATCGAGTTGATGTTGTGACAGGATGTTCTGAGAAAAGACTAATGATGGCATAAGGATGTGCATTCTTTTGGTTTGAGCATGATAGTTGTATTGATCACCCAATTAGTTCGAATCATGGGGGTCGACAGTGTGCAGAGATATGTTAGCATTGTGTTGCAGTATCATGGCAACAGTTCACATGATGGCGATACATGATGGAGGTCGACACGATATGTTGCAGTGAGCATGTAGCTTGAGATGGAGGGGCCAGCCTTTCACGATGGGAGCAACATGTGGAGATTGCGACGGATGTGGTTGATGATCATGGATTGAGATGACTTTTCCATGTATGACATATCGGTGGATTATATGCCTTGGTATGGATATCTTGGTGATAGATGGTTGCCGGGATGAGAGATTGTTGAGGACGGCAATGATTTCAAGTGGGGGAGAATGTAACTCCCACGAGCTACAGTTGATGGTTAAGCGAGGGCACACTAGGTTAGGGCGTGGGCGAGCTAGACGAGCCACAATACACGCAAAGGAAATGGGAGAAAATATGATGAAGTTTGGAGTCAACATGTATATACCGTGTGGGTGGTCCCGGGTGTCCCAACGAGTAGGCGATCTGACGGACAAGCCATCACACGGGTGGGTGGCTGAACATTGTAAACGGGTGGGCCGACATATTGAAATAGCAAACAGGTTGACGATTGTATGTGCGTTGGTGGGTCGGCTGGGCACCCCACGCATTGGTGGAATGCATATACATAGGCAGACGAGTTGGGAGATTGGGGCATCATTCGATCAACAAGCATTTGGTCAAGAAGTACGAAAGGCAAGCTGCGGTAGTTCTGCGGTTGGGTGCAAAACGACAATGCGAATGTGCCAGCACAACGGGCGGACCCAAGGTTGAACCGAACAGGATGTCGGAGGGCGTATGAGGTCGCCGTTCAGGAGTCATTCGGGAGGTTCATGCAGGGCGACCCAGTGAGGGCGTCCACTGAACGAAGGACAGGTGAACTGGGCGGAGTGAACGTGCAGGCAGGGCGACACGGTGTGTGTGCGCCTGCCGGTTGGAACGTTGGACGAGCCGGGTGAGTAACTCGTGCAGGGACACTCGTGGGTGGGCGCGCCCAGTGGAGAAGGAACGAGTTGTTGGTTTGTGAATGAAGTGCGACCGACATGTGGAGGTGCGACCAAGCAGGCATGCATGATGACATGAGTGGGCACTCGACTTGGGAAAACGACACGAAGGTGAAATGAAGTGTTGGGTTGAGAATGAAGGTGCAGCCATCGTGCAAAGGTGCCTAAGTTGGCATGGTAACACGGGTAGTGGCGCCTGAGTTGGGAAAACGACAAGGAGGCTAAACAAACGCGTTCAGGGGTAAACGAAGAGTTGGGTGAGTCGTGCGGTGACCATTCAGGCATGCCGATGAGCTGGGCAACCGAGTTTGCCGATGTTTGTAAAATTTGGCTAAGTGTAAATTTGGGTTTTCCTGAAGATTTAACT
>APFE031318684.1:6240-32910 GCA_000404065.3 Pinus taeda
ACACAAAACTATTTTTTCAACTCGTATTTTCAACTTATCTCTGTATGGGTTTACTCAAATTTTGAGTGGAAACACTCATTGGATTTAGAATTGGATTCCTCATCCAAGGAGTACCCATGTTATATATTTTTGATGGACCCTTTAGCTTTGAAATTATCTTCTCTAGTAACCAATTTAGGGATGTACTGAGTAAATATTTTCATAAATTGGTATCTGTCTTTCGAGGTTTCCTTAGTAATTTTCTGAAAATGCTAGAGCAGAACCTTCTCCATCTCTTCATGAGTGTTTCTCTCTATTCCATGCTGGTCTATAAGTTTCACAATTCTATTATTGTTTCTATGAGCTATGATGGATCTGTGAAACAATTTGGTGTTTCTCTCCCCTTCTTTAATCCATTGTACTCTAGATTTCTGTGCCCATAATATTTCCTCTTGAAGACATATGTTGTCCCACTCTTGCTGGAGTGACTTTGCCATCTCTTTCCTTTCATCTGTATAGCCTTCAGTGATAAGAATCTGGTTTATTTCATTTAGTTTCTTTTCCACATCTCCTTTAGTTTTGAAGATGTTACCAAATTCCTTTTTATTCCACTCTTTGAGTCTGCCTTTAATGTGTTTGAGCTTGCAGTGTAGAAGGAACATCTTTGTACCTTGAAAGTGAAGCTCTTCCTTCCACCATTTTTCAATGTTTGAGAGGAAATTTGAATGTGTGAGCCAAGCGTTCTCAAACCTGAAGGGGGTGTTCCTTGGTTTGCCAAAAAGGGAAGCTTCCAATTGGATAGGCCAGTGATCTGAACCCCCAAAAGGCAGAATGAGTGCAGTAATTCTGCCTCCCCTGAGAAGAAGTTCCTCTGAAACAATAAATCTGTCCAATTTTGAGGCTACTTGGGTAGGTCCCCCTCTTTTGTTATTCCAAGTGAAGATTCCATTGCTTGTTTCCATATCAACCAATTTCATATTGGTGATGAAGTTTTGGAAGGCAACTGAGTCTCTACCAAGTGTTCTAGTTCCTCCTTTCTTCTCCATGAGTGATTTTGTTATGTTAAAATCACCTCCAAGAATCCAGGGTAGAGCTGGGTATCTCTTCTTCATATCCTCCAGTGTTGTGAGGGATCGAAGTTTGTCCTCCATTGGCTGCGGACCATAGACATTGGTGATCATGTAACATTTTCTGTCACACCAACGGTTGGAAAATCAGTGAAAGGTGATGTCTGGATGTCTCCGCATCAATCACACCAATTTATGTGGATCCCATAGAGTGAGAATGCCACCAGCAGATTTATTTGCCTTAACTTCAAGGTATTCATATCTATTTAACCATTTTCTATGTTTTTCACGGATCCTCTCCACTGAGCATTTTGTTTCCTGTATGAATACTATGTTAGGTTTTTTCTCTTTGATCCTTTTACCTAGATTCCTCTGTTTTCTTCTGCTCCCTAGTCCTCTAATGTTCCAGGTTGTGATTTTCATTGAGGTGGGGTTTTAAAGGAGTAACTAGAAAAGTCTTTCATCCTTCCCAAGTCAATCATGAGTTTACCACACTCTAGTAGTAGTTATTTATATCTTTTTCTTCCCCTCCTCTTGCCTGGATTCTTTGTTAGTTATCTTGTTATTAATCCTATTGAGGAAGTCCCTTTGTTTTCCTGGTTGTCATGTCCTCTTTTGACTCCTGCAGCTATTTGATGTGGCTTGTTAAGGAATATCTATTGGACCTTGTCCACATCCTCCTGAGGGATGGAGTTTATTCCCAGGTTTCCTCCCCGTTTTATAAACTTTTCC
Organism: Pinus taeda; assembly: GCA_000404065.3. Classification (NCBI taxonomy): domain Eukaryota; kingdom Viridiplantae; phylum Streptophyta; class Pinopsida; order Pinales; family Pinaceae; genus Pinus; species Pinus taeda. The sequence continues at coordinate 8,019 of APFE031318684.1, forward strand.
AGCTCTAGGTTCTCCCTTTCCAGGATCTCCTATAAGTCTTGATCCTCTGTGCCACTTTCACTTTGAGTCATTTCCTGGTATTTTTCTATTTCCATGGTACTCAAAGGGTTCGTTGTGTGTTCATTCTATTCCTGAGTGAACTCCATGCTGGTCCCTTTTCCTTTCCCCCTTGCTGTCTGATTCTCTGTACTCTCTTGATCCCCTCCATCTGCCTCTTTTTCTCCTAAGATCTCAAAACTTTTATAACTTTTTGTTTTATCATTCCCAATAGCGTTCTTTTGTGTCTTCCTTCCCCCTCCTTTTTCTTTTCCTCCTACTTTGGTGAATACTGTCTGGTCTTTCCCTTTGCTAGTATTTAGGTTTTCCTCCCTTCTATTAAGAGGACAATGTCTAGATAGGTGCCCATGCTCATGACATTTGTGACATCTGAACGGGATATGTTCATAGTCAATTGTTTGAACCCATTCCTCGTCATAGACTTCTAGAATGACCTCATCTATAAGGGCTCCTGATAGGTCCATGTCCACACATATATGGGCATAGGATGTATATTTTCCCCATAGAGTTGCCTCTGAAATTTTTAAGAAATGACCTAATTTATTGCCTATAGCTTTTAAAGACTCTGGCATCTAGTAATATAAAGGTAAGGAGTATAGTCTAATCCATACCGGTACCAAAGTGAAGGTTTCTCATTCTGGCATGAAGTTCATCGTCCAGGGTGCATATAGAGACCAACAGCTGCAAAGCAGTATGACCCTCCTTCAAAAATCTTGTCTCTATCTTCCATGTTCATAAACACCACAGTAAAAAAACCTTTGGATCCAAGATGTATATTTAACTCCCCCTTTGGTTCCAGTTGTATTTTATCCAGGTGTACAACGCTTTCTTTGATGGCCAGATTCCCATAAATTTGCATATGATGGCATAGTTTGCCATGTGATCCCTGTGCGCTTGCAGAGCTGGATCATTCAGAATAACTCGAGGTTTAGTTATGGTCTTGGGTTTACAGGGCCCAATCTTGGCTATGTTCTCTGATCCCTGACCTCTGTCTTCCTCTTTCTCCTCCTGACAGTCTTCTTCGTGGGTCCCTTGATCTGCATGGGTTTTGCTGCCTTCCGCCTTCTGAGTTTCGGTGTTTTTTGTCTTGACCTCCAACGGTTGTGGAGGTTTGTTCTTTTTCCCTCCTCTTCCTCTATTTGCTACCATATTACTGTACCTCCCTGTGTCTCCATGGGTGCTTGTTGTCCTCCATCACTCGCTTAGTTAAACCCTAGAACTAGAGCCCAAACCATGAGAACATGCCTTCAGGTGCAAGCACAATACTCCATGTATGAGTCGAAAATAATTCAACATCAAGAGAACCATCAGTGTCCTTATATATTAATTGTTTTATAACTAATAAAATTTTGAAATAGAATTATAATAAACTTTTTTTAACCCACACTTGAAACATTTAATTTAAAAATAAACTAATATTTTAATATTTTCAACTTTAAATTTTAAAATTTAAATAAAAATTTCAACGGAGACTTTATTAAAATTTATAACAGGGGATTTCAACCCTTAGACTTTACTAAAATTTATAATAGAGGAAAATATACGTGGTAAATAAAGAAATGGACAAATGCAATGCCAAACAATCTTTGTTATATGCAAATGCTTTGGTGGATTATTTTTTCATTTTTTTTCTAACAAATTTATATTTCAATTTTGCATGAAACTTGTACTTTTCAATCTTGGTGTTATATATGTGTGTGTGTGTGTGTGTGTGTATTTCAAAATAATTTTTGTTAGTATTATATTTAGTTAATTTTAATATCTAAATTAAAATAAGTTTGTTATTTATTTATTTTTAATGTTTTTGAAAAAGAATAATAATAATGATAATTTAATTTTGAGATTATGACTAAATTAGATATTAAATTGATATATAATATCTTTTAATTTAAAATTTATAAGGTATATATATATATATTATATATATACAACACACACATGTATTCTCTTTGAATTTGAATCTATAACATTTTACGAGAGAAACACATTTCTTAATCATTGTATATATAATTATATATATATATAATATATATATATATAATATATATTAATATTTCTCTCCTTTATATTTATACTTTGTTAAAATGAAATTGAGATTTATAATTTCTCCATTCCACATACAAAATAAATATATGTAAAATAAAGAATTCAATAATGTGAAAACTTTCCAAACTATAAATGCATATCGTATACTTAGTAGGTAGTTCTTCAAATCAAGAGTGAGAAGTGTTTATTTATTGTTTCAAATTAAAATAGGGAAAATGTTTATTCACTCATCATTAAAGATAAATAAAGCATAATAACAAAATTATTAACAATGCTAACATTCAAAATGATGGGAAAATGATCACATCAATTAAATAACTCACTTTCATTTAAACTAAGTATTTCCATTTAAAAAATATATATAGTACAATTAATTTAGTTTTTTAAATATAATTACTTTTAATGTATTTTATAAAAAGTTTCCAGTTAATCAAATTCACTTTTAATTAGCATTATTTTCAAAAATTTCGCATTTAAATCTTTATATTAATAAAAGTCTGATAACCTTACTTCTTATAATTATATCACATATTTAAATTACTAAGAAATAAGAAATAAATATGCATCACTATTATTATGTGACATTAAAATAAAATAGAAATAAGCAGACTTATGCGATAAATCAATTACCGAAGTCATAAAAATTTTTACAAGAAAAAAGTTCTTATTTTATTGAAATATAATGAATTGTCTTTGTCTTGGAACTAAGAAAGGTACAAAGGTTTTACATAGGTTGATTCTGATTAGTGTAATGTGCAGTCGGATATTTATTTATATATTATAAATACAAATTAAATATATTTATTTTTAGGATGTGGGTATGGAGCTTCATGTTCAAAATCCATGATACTTATGATGTAGCGCTTCCCCTATACAAGGAACATACACATTAAATTAAATTTGATTTAAACAACCCATTTTCGACATGGCCTTTACACTATTCTTGATGCTAGCATATTAATAAATATAATAAGATTTACATTAAATTATATATTTTTAAATATTTCCTTTAGATATTTAGGGGATTTTTAGGTAGAATGATATAAAATGTTTAATTGAAAAATTAAATGGACTTAATTTTGATTTTTTTCAACCAATTTACAACTAGATCATAACCTAACCAATTTTTTTATACAACATAAAATATCTAAATTTTTGGTCAAGTTCGTATGGAAATTCCAGCTTTGGAGATTCTTAAGATAACTCCCACACAAAATTGCTTTAACTAATTATGCTAAAGTCCCACTTTAAATGGTGTTCAACCTGAGAGGTTAGTGGGTATTTTTTTGTTTAGGAATGGTTATCCTTGACATAAATACTTCTTAACTACAGTTAAAATACTTCTTAACGACAATTAACTTACATAGGAGTTGTGTATAGGCCACTGTAAGTACTTCTGGAAAGATGAGAAATACGGAAAGAAATAAATTATTTTAATGTCCACTAGGCTAAAGATAGCCAATGGGACATATTGCTTCTGCATCTAGTTCTTGTATTCGGCCCCTTTTCTTGTGAGCCTCATAATAAAAACTCCCAGCTTCTCAAAAAACCCCTCGTTGAATAGATTACCGTAAGAGTTAGTTGCTAGAATTGCAAGCCTCGCATTTTAAAATGATTTTTTTTTGTTTGTTTTTTTTGTTTCCACTTTTACGAAAGAGCAAAAAATACATACTCTATCCTCCCATAGTTCTTTTGACCTTTTCCAGCTCCCGGTTTCACAAAGGACTTGATGAGAATTAGTCTTTAGCTCTCCAAGTAATACAGGCCCCTATGTAAGCTTTTTGTTAATGATTATAAGTGAGATTAAACTCTTCAATATAATATTTTTTCTTTCTCCCTAGCTCCTTATCCCAAATACCCTTATGGAGCTTATTAATAAATTGTGGTTTTATGTTGTTTTAAATATATTTTAATTATAAATATAAAACATGTTCTATTATTTAGTTCGCTCTAATTTATGTTTTTTAAAATATATATATTTTTTAAATAATTTAACTCACTTATAACATTATGTAAATTTAATAAATACAATTATTAAAAAAAAAAAACTAAATGGTAGAAGATTTAAAGAACAACATTTTAGTTTCGATCCATTTTAACCACAGATTTATTAAGGGTAGGATCTATTTTATTGATATGTGAACTTTTAGAGTGCAAAACTTGAAAAAAATTATGCACCTCTGTACCTCAAGGGATTTAATCCTCTTCAAAATGGATCTATATTGGTTCTATATATGCATATGGCATGTGTAACTTTTCATTTTTAAAATTGTATTTTTGAATGCATAAATGGATACAATGCCTTGAAACTTTATGTGGACACTTGGATTGTGTAAACTACACACAAATTTGCAAATCCAACAAATTTGAAATTCCTACAAATCTTTGCTAGACATAATTTAAATTTAAATTTAAAACTCGTATTAATGGCTCCATGAAAATGGCTTCGAATTAATTTTTTTTTTTTTGAAAAGAGATAACAAAAATCCTAAAATGAACCCCCTTCTTTACGTGGATTGCAGAATATCCTGAAGGTCACTCTAGTGAAAGAAGATCTTTATTTAATCCCATTATCAACACACATTGACTTTAGTCATTTCCTTAGTACAATTACATTTTTTGTGTGCTAGTGCCTACCAGGACCTATGGTAATGTTTCTCCTCATTACCTTGCTTGTTATAGCTAGGATATAATATGCATATAAGATTTTGACATAGTCCTATGATTGGAAAAAAATGATTTAGTGAGCAACATCTATCAAAGAGGCATCAACACAAAGTATGAGATTGTTGCAAGCCTGAACATATTTCTTCCCCTCCATCCTCCACCTTTTAAGTTGTTATCTTTTCTTTGCTATAAAATTTTTGTAGTAGAATACAATGATGTATGGTGAGGCCCCTGGGTTGGTTGGGTGAAACCCACGAGGATAGGGTTCAAATCACATTGAGTATATTGTCCAACTATAATGTGTGGCTCAAGGAGTAGACTCCCCACTAGATGTACTCTTGGTATTATAGTGGAAACTACAAGAATTGATCATATTGTTAAAAAAAAAAACATTTTTTCAGTGACATCATAGACATATAAACATATTCTATTTCTTCAATATATAATTGCTAATTTTTCAGGGCAGAAAAAGCATAATATTATTTATATAAGAGATATAAAAGAGTCGGAATGTACAATCAGCCTGGATATATCATATGTTCCAATGACAATGAAACTGTATCATCAATGAAGCCATATCCTGATATATCTAGATCAGGCTTGAGAAAAACCTTGACGATACAGCAAAAAAGAAAAAATCGACATATGTCGAAATGATGACCATATACAAAAGCAAGATCGGAGTAAAGGACCTCTTTCCGAAAGGATAAAGAGAAAACTGTCTGCATTCCAAAGAAAGCAGAGAGCTTGTGATGAAGCCTGTTCAACCAAAACACATAGCATATAGATCATAGCCACTAGCATCTTATAAAGCGCAACAGTATAAACAGAGAGAAATATGAACAAAAAAACTCGAAATTGGGAGGGAAAAAGTCCTGAATGTAAAAGCATTTTCCATCAGAGGAAACCTGTAAATGCCACATCCCCGGATCATCTTGTAGACCTTCTTTTGATAAGGAATCAGCTATTTGATTTTGCTCCCTGTGGATGTAATTTATAGAACCACCGTTTAAGGAGGTCCATAAGAACCTGATCCGTTCTAGCCATCCAACAAGATGAGCCTTGGAGATAGTATTTTTTCCAGCAACATAATCCACCAAAACTTGTGAGTACCCATAAATTGAAACATCTTGGAGATTAAAAAAAAGACAGAAGCTCATGAGGCCTGCGAGAGCCATCGCCTCAGCCATCATATTTGTACCCCTCCCCCCATTCCAATGAATTGAGAAAAAATTGTCTTCGTCTGCCGATATAAGAAAACCACAGCCACAAACACCATTCTGTTCAGCCCCATCAAAAAATGCTCTGGGCAGAGCTGAAGACACCAGTGGGATATTTATATCATGAAGCTCCTTCTGCAAGGGGGAGGAAAGCGGAATATCCTCATAGAGCGCACATATGGAGGAGAAGATATCCATCATTGGAGTTCTTTTTTTATTGAAAATAAAATTATTCCGCGACCTCCAAATACACCAGAACGTAATGATAAAAATGGATCTCCAAGAGGCAATTTGCTTACTACACCATATAAAAGCATCCATGATCGACAAGTGAGGCCTGAACTGTATCCCACAATAATTCTCCAGGAGCAACCAAATTTGACGAGAGCTCATACAATTTAAAAATAAATGAAAGCTGTCCTCCTCGGCAGATCTGCAAAAAGGGCATAACCCTGGTCCTAGCCAACCACGCTTTTTTAAATTCTCCCACATAAGATTTTTATTCTGGAATGACAGCCATGAAAAGAAAACCATTTTTGATTGGCACCCGGATTTCCAGAAAATGGTCAGGAAGGAAGAGTCACTTTGTTGCCAACTATCACAAATCATATGCTGATATATATCCTGAACCCTGATCGATCCCATCCCATCAGAGTTCCGCCATATGAGACAGTCATGTTCTGTTGAGCGAAAAATACCACCATTCCTGAGTTTTGTTCTGATTTGTTCCCATATTATGGCTATAACTTCCGGCATTTTCAAACTGTCAGCCTCACACTAGATAGGAAATGAGCCATGCCATCTGGCAATCAGGCCATCCCAAAAGAAAACACCCCTCTTGTGGAGAAACCTCAATAAGGGATCAAGAACGCAAAACTCCTCTTTACCACACAGAAAGGTGTCTTTTCCTACCGGAATCCTATTCCCCGATTGAAAATGCCATATTAAGTTCTTCAGGAACATTTTTTCTATTTTGCGCAGGCTCAACCAAATCGAAGATCTGTGAGAGGGGCTAATGCTTCCTTTTCTGATCCAAAATGAAAGGTTCTTTCTTCCCAGATACTTTTCCTGAATAATACTACTCCAATTACCTTGTTCATAAATCCCCCTCCATAAAGTCTTGCAGAGAAGGGCCTTCCCAAAAGACCGCATGTCTAACAGACCCCAGCCACCCATGCTTTTAGGAGCAGATAAATATGAGAGCTTCGAGAGATGTTACTTTCTTTTCCCCACCTGACCACCCCAGATGAAATTGGTGGTGAGTCTATTCATAGATTGGATGATACTCACAAGGAGATAAAACAGATGAGCCCAGTACACTGCCAACTGATTTAGGACCGATTGCGCCAATACAACTCTCCCAGCCAAAGAAAGACATCTGAACTCCCACGCTGATATCTTCTTGAAGTATCTCTCAGGGATCCACAGCCAATCTAATCTTGAGTAACAATGAGCTTTTAACATAAATCCCAGGTATTTGATTCCCATACTGATGGATTGCACTTCATAACCAAACAATGTAGACAACCATGCCAGCTCTTCCTGTTTAATATCACTGAGATAAATAACAGACTTCGAACTATTTACCTGCAAGCTCGATGCCTTTTGAAAATTTTGAAGAATTTCATAATAACACATCCAAGTTAGTCTGCATAAAATGTCGAATAAAATAACATCATCGACAAAAAGATTGTGGGAGATAGAAATGTTCCTGCATAATTTCAATGGGGAGCACCTTTTATCATCAACATCTTTGTTTATATGAAGACTTAGAGAATTCATGGCCAATATGAATAAAAGAAGAGACAGAGGGAAGCCCTGGCGGAGGCCCCGAGATGATAGGAAGAAGGTCGTTGGCATTCCATTGACAATGACAACATAATTTACCTGTTCAACGCAAGCCATGATCCAGTTGATCATGTTTGCTCTTAATCCAACCTTTGCTAGAAAACATCTTATAAAAGCCCAATCCATGCAATCATAGGCTTTGCAGAGATTAATTTTTAGAATGAAAGCATCGCATTTTTTTCCCCGGATGGAAAAAAGACCTTCTTGAGTTGTAGCAACTGCGTCTAAGATGTCCCTCCCCTATAAGAAGGCATGTTGATTCTTTGTTAAGTATAGAGACAAAGTTCCTTTGATCTTGTCGGCGATAATTTTTTATATAATTTTATAAGATATATTACACAGAGAAATTGGACGGAAATCCGTGAAAGAGGAGGCCTTTTCTTTTTTTGGAATGAGAGAAATATAGGTGGATGTTGTCTTCTGATTAATGTTGCCCGACATCCTGGACCCTTCCACCATTTTAAGCAGATCAGATTTGATAATGTCAAAAAAATGACAAAAGAACTCTATTGATCACCCATCCGGGCCAGGACATTTGTCCTTTTTAAAGGCATTTAGAGTTTTCCGTAGTTCCTCCTCAATAACAGGTTGAAAGATCTGATCATTTGTGTCATCGTTGAACATCTGAGGAAACACCTCGATTCCCCACAAAATATCCTGAAAGGCCCTATTTTCCGTTCTCTTGTATTGATTTTCAAAAAACCTCATAGCCTCCTTTGAGATTTCCTCTTGTGAATACAAAAACCCCCTCTTCCATCACTTATTTTCCAGATAGTATTTTTCTCCCTTCTTGCGCTCGCATATTTATGGAAGAACTTTGTGTTTTTGTCACCTTCTCTTAGCCACAAAACCCTGTGCTTCAACCTCCAAGATAATTCCTCTTGTTCTAAAATTTTTGATTTCTTTCTTTGTAACTCCTTTATGTGGCATCTCTTTTGAAAAGATATGCTATTCGATGCCATGGCATCCGAAGCATAATCTAACTCCTTTTGAATTTTCCGAAGGACCATCCTGTTTGATTGCATTTTCTTAAATTGCCACTCTTTAACCTCTTTCCTTATAATGTCCATTTTATCTTTGAAGGTCATAAACAAGGATCGTGGATTAGAAGGAAGCCACTCACACCAGAGATTTTTGATGATTTCATTGAAAGCCAGGTCTTCCAAAAAAGTCCTATTGAATTTGAAGGAATAACCCTTCCTGAAGCCTTTTTCCTTCCATCCCAACACTATCGGTCTATGATCAGAAATAAACACCTTTTCTATAGATGAAAAAGGCATGCCCATCTTGTCAATCAAACTAACATGGAGGACAAAGCAATCAAGTCGCTTCGCGACATAGGCCTTATCAGACCTTCCATTTTCCCATGTTGGATACATCTGAGCTGGGAGGATATCCACAAAGTTCCTACACAACAATTCGTTTTTAAGTTTTTCAGCCAACGGATCCTTTCTCTAATTTGAGCCCCAAATTTCATCCATATTTAGAGTAAAATTGAGGTCCCCTGCAATCAATAAATTTTCAATGTCAAGAACCTTAGAAACAAAAAGTTTCTCCCAAAACGACGCTCTATTCCTGTAAGGAGCATAAACATTTAATATATTTATGGGAAAATTTGACCCCGAATTTGAGCCGAAATGAAATTCCTGCCAAGCACCTGTAAGTTTTGCCATGATCCATACCGGATCCCATAGAATTGCTAAACCACCCGAGAGTCCATTTGCTTCTGCAGCTGATAAATACCATGAAGGGAACATATTCCTAAAATAAGATATGGAAACAGAAGCGGCATGCATTGTTTCCTGGATTAAGATAATCTTTGGGTTAATAGAGATGAAAAGATCTCTTAACTCCAAAAAAAATTTCCCCGCCCCCAACCCCCTAATGTTCATTGATATCATAAAATTCATTTTGAAAGCTTCTTGGCCCAGCTTGCTCTAAGAGGCCTCTCATCAATCATATCTACAATAGGGACATCAATGAGTGAAAAGTTACGGATACCCCTGCTCGCACTCTCCCCTCTACCCCGAAAGTGTCTGTTGCCCCTTCCATTTTTCCTCCTTACAGTAATGTTGCTGGCAGAGTCGGGACTAATGTAGGGAGATACCTTGGATCCAGGTTTATGGATAGTGAGAGCTTTAAGTTCCAGCGACTTCTTTGAAAGCAAGAAGTCCAAGTCGCTGCCTATCGAATTAGTAGGGGAAGAAGTAGGAGAGTTAGCCGGGGTGGGAGAAATCAAAACATCCTTACCTTTCCCTATCATAGAGCAAGACACCTTAGGAGCTGGCGAAGAATGACCGGGGTGAGATTCATTGTTGCTGATAAAAATGGGAGGAGGAACCGGAGGCGGATTGGGAACCTCATGATCAGAGGTCGGTTCGATGGGATGAGAGGGCTGGAATATGGTCGAAAAAGGGGCATCTTCTAAAGGGGGCATCGAAGGGGAGATAGGCTCCACAAGAGCGAGAGGCTCCGATTGCGGAGGAAGGCCATGTGGGTCAGCTGGAGAAGATACCAGTAAGTCCTCCGTTCCATAGGAGGACCGACTTTTTGACGAATGAATAAACTCCGAGTCCAGGTAGGGGGAGGAAACCTTACCAGAATGAGATTTGATATGATGCACTCCTCAATTTTTCCGACTATAAAGAAAACGCCGAGAGCAATTCTTTATTAAATGACCTGTGTGGTGACATGTCAAACATCTAAACGAAATCCCCTAAAAGTCCAACCTCTGCCTGATATTCATCTTCCCCCAGGAAATGTCAATATGTTCCAGAAAACCGCCCCTGTATGATTTATCAATCAGAACCCACGCCACTCTCTTATCCTTCTCTTCAAGAAACCATGGATCCACATAAACGCACTTTCCAATGGCATTCCCAATCTCAAACAAAGTTTCTTTTGACCATAATTCCATAGGCAACCCGGGGAGTTTAACCCAAATGAAGTTGTTTGAGGGGGTATTCCTAAGCGGATTAAAACCCAAATACCATCTATGCAGAACCAGGAAACTCCAGTTGAAAACCCACTGATGCTTTAGAATGGCTTCCAAATCACTTGACTTTAAAAAATGAAAACAATACCACTCCTTTAGAAGGCCAGTAATGATAGGTACATAACCAATAATCGGTTTCCACTGGGACGTGAGCCATCTTCTCATCATAGAATCACTCATCTATGGGAAGTGCCAACGCCTGATCAAGGCATTTTCTTGAAGACTGTTTAAGCGTTCTGTAAGGTGGTAGCTGTCAATTCTTATGGCAGCGGGAGGAGGAACAGTTTTGACCGGCTTCTAGATTTTCTGAGAAGACCCCACATCCGGACCCTTCCAAATATTATCATTTCCTTTATGACTGAAAGATCCCGAAGGTTCTCCCTTATGTCTTACACAGTCATCCACGTCCACCGGTGGGACCGATGGCCCAATCAGCAAGTCCCCCAGAGTGGACTGCCAATCAGAGGACATTCGAGCTTTTGCATGGGCGGACTCTCCCAAGGTGGCAGCCTGAATCATAGCCTCCGTAGCGGATGAGTCAGAGGGCAAATCCATAATTAAATTTTCCAGCCATCTCTTATCTCCTTTGTACTTCAAAAATCCAAAATCGATATGGTTCAGACAACAAGGGACAATCTGCATCTAAACAAGATGCTTGGAGAGAGAAAAGAAGGAGAGCAGGCTTCTGACGAAGAAACTGACAAAAGAAGCCTCGAGAACTAAGAGACTCTCATCCCCAAAAGGCATAAAGGATATGCAAATGCCATCTGTCCCCCAAGACTCTTTAATAACAATGACCTCAGCTAGAGCAGGATACTATCAAGTGGAAAGAAATTCAAAAAATGACGGCTCCAAGTAAATACAACCGGAAGAGCGGAATTCAGGAATAATAATAATAAGGAAAAAACCTCAGAGAGACATCATCGGGAGAAGAACGTTGGATGATATCCGACGGTCGGAATAGGGGAGATGACCCGGAAAAACTAGGTCAATTCGAAAGGTGGCACACAATGCCCGGCCTGGGAGAAAAACCAGTAGTGGTCGAGGGTAAACCCACAGAGCAAGCGTCCCAGACTAAAGAGTAAAGCCAACCAATAAACGAAGAAAATAAACCTTCACTTAGTTTCTTTAGGACATACAACACACCAGCAAAACAGAACACAAATGCACCACCATGGACCTAATTTGAATTTAACATCTGTGCAAGGCTTTGAAAAAACTATATAATTCTGAATTTTTAAGGCCGAACCCCTTAACCAGTTTAAAACCATCTCTTGCGCTCAAAATTTCTAGAAGGGCACATAAAAAAACAAGTCTACCTTATGATAATCACAGTGTAATCCAAGCATGAGCTTATGAAAAAAGGGTGAAAATCCTCAAAGCTAATAAAACAATGCGTAGTTAAACCTCCATTATTGTGATACTTCTAGATAAAACCTTTCTAAACATAGCAATTCTAACAAGTTCCAGAACATAAGAAGAGTACAACTGACCTGGAGTCACGAGTATGCCGAGAGCAGAGTGCAGCGGAAGCTATCGTCACTACCATCAACAGCAAGCAGGAGCCAAATAAAAGACATAGGGTTGGATATAACTCATGGAGGGGACGAAATGAAATGAGTAACCACCACTGCGCCAGGGGCGCACAGCGGGGAAAGGAAAGAGCAGAAAAAAGCTAACCCCTCACCCAGAAGCTGTATAAAAACAGCAGCTTGGAACAGAGGACAAGCCAAGCAGAAACCTTCTCGAGGAAACAGAGGTCAGCTAGAATGCATGCATGGATAGCGCACCAGATCAGATGTTAATGGCACGCAGCGTGGATTGGAGAGGTCATATATGATGGCGCACCTGTTAAAAGGGAGAAGGCCTTCAGAGGACGAAACGTTCCTGATTGGCCGCACTCCACTGCTCGGCAGCCACGCGCTCTAATCCCAGGGCTTCAAAAAAATCCTCTGAACCTGATATTATGAGCTTGTTTTCAGTGAGCCTAATCAAAAAATTCTTTATCGTCCACCGTCTTGAAAATGTTGTTACAATGGTCAAACTGATTCGACTGACATAATCAGGATAAGTATCCGCAAAACCCCGTCCCTTGAAACTACTATATCCTTGAGCCTCTGCGACAACCAAAAAAATATAAGAATGATACCTATATGTGGCCTGGACACCGAAAATACTCAAAACATTCTAATTGCTATTTTACCTTCTTCAACATACAAAATATATTTTTCTAAAACTAAATATAGAAAAAACAACTTAAATTCTTTATAATTTTTTCTTTCTGAAACTAAATAAAAAACAATTTAGATTTTTTTTATCTTTCATTTGGTTTTTTTACGAATCTTTTTAGATTTCTTCTCATATTTCTCCCATTATCACGGATATTTTGGCTAACAATTCTCCTTCAATGGAATGTCGTCGTATCACGGATATTTTGGCTAACAATTCTCCTTCAGTGGAATGTCGTCGTTCAACTTCCTATATATAGAAACTTTTTCATGGCATTCTGCTATTATTTTCAACGGTTTCAATGGGAAGTTCACCATTATCGTTCGGAGTTGTCTACAATGTGATTTTTTGGAGATTCCGGTGACGGAATCCGGCGGAAGAAATTGAGGTTAAATCTTGATTTGTTGCAGTTAAAATGGTTTTTTCACTGCATATTTGGATTCAGCACCCTGAAAAACCCCTGAGAGGCTTTGATTGTGCAGAAACTAGCTATCAAACTTGCGATTACAGTAAATTGCTGCCAGATTTTGACCGGAAAAGCCCACCGGAAAAGCTTCCAAATAGTCTCATTAGAGACAACTGCTTATCGTTCTACTTACATGTAATATAAAACATATAATTGAAATCCAAACTCTTTAACTTTATATTAACCTATAAAATATTTCATTTTTAATGTATGCAATATGTATTTTGATTTAATTATTGAAATTTAGTTTTACTTTTTAAATTTAGTCATATAATTTTTATTTTATTAAAATTTAGTGAAATAATTTTCATTTTCAATCCCATTTAGTGAGATTTTTCAGTTTTATTGTTAATTTGAGATTTGTTTTTTTTCTGAATTTTTTATGGTGAATCTTATTTAATTTTAGATGTTAGGAGAGATGGGTCTTCAGAGTTATTACCTCTGCGCCAGAGTTAGATGTTGATTTACTTCATCCATTGTATTTTTGATTTACTTCATACATTGTATATAAGAGACCGTTTGGTTCTCTTACTTATCAGTGCCTTTGACCTACTTTATATTTATGAATTGGACATAAATATAATTATCTTATCTTATCTTTCTCCTAATTTAACATCTATATTTTAAAATATATAAATTAAAACTGATCGAAAAATTAATAAAATTTTCAAAGTTATACCAATTAACTCAATTTTAAATAAAATTGACAAAATATAATTAAAAAACAAAACGCAAAAGAGTTAAACTACGGCTTTTAAATATAACAGTAGGCTCTGTATATCAAACAATTCAATCTTAACGGCGTTAAAATTTTGATCCTGAACTTCATGCCATCATGATCGAAGTCATTATCATGCATGATAAGGTAATGACCATTCAATGATTCATCACATTAGATTATGGTGAGCATGCAATGAAGAATATATTACACGAAGCAGCCGATGGGCTTTATGTGGAGGCAGATTTCACTTCAATCCTCGGCGTGAGCGGAGAAGAAGAAATCGGCCTGCCCAGGCAGAGCTTTGTAGGCCTCGGAGTACCAAACCATTTGGATTCTCTCCTTCAGCCTTACTAATCTGCGTTGAATTCAGTTCTATCTGGGATAATCTGTCGACATTCTTCATTTTTTATCCTTCTTCTCTTGTCTGGCAGATCTGCAGTTATGGTTTTATCACTCAACAGCATTGCGCTGATCAGTTTCGATTAGATTTTAATTTTTCTCACTTGGGTTCCATTTATTTTCCCGGTTCTGTTGTTTTAGCCCTGCCCTAATAGTTTTTCAGAGCGAATTAAGGCCATTGTGTGAGGTGGGTAGGATTCGCCAATAATCTGCCGCCCTTAAATTCGGCCCCTTGCGTAGTTCCGGGTTGGGAGAAAACGATCTTCCTTTGTATGCGTGTTGCTCCCTGCAACTTCTTTCATTTATGGATTAGTGCTTATGTTGGGTTTTGTGACTAAATTGTTGAATCATTAGTGCTTAAATTTGGAGTCTGTAGATGTGCTGGTTTGGGTGTATTGAGTCTGTATAGATGTAGATATGCTGATTTGGGTGTATGTAGATGTGCGTTACAGTCATAGATTAAAAAATTTGGGATGGCATTTCACAATTCTAGCTCTCATGTCGGTGTGTGTGTACAGATTTTCCAGGATGGTGCTGTGGGTTTTTGGCTATGGGTCCTTAGTGTGGAATCCAGGCTTTAAAGCTGATGAAGAATTCGTTGGATACATCAAGGGCTACCGAAGAGTTTTTGATTTAGGTTAGACTTTCTTTGATACTAATGAGATAATCACATTATTCAATGGGTAAAAATGGGGTTAATGCTGCAATGGTTGTTTAAAGGCATTTCTTCCTTGTGCTTTTTGCAGCTTGTACTGACCACCGTGGGACACCACAATCTCCAGCTCGGACCTGTACATTGGAAGCACAGGAAGGAGCGATTTCTGTAAGAACAGAGATATTCTTATACTGACATATATCTTCTCTATATATATCCCATAGAAGTTCCAAGCCATGTGCATTGCTGGGAATACTATATATTTTGCAATAGGCAATGCGTGTAAAGGCTGTTTGAACTCTGTTTTTATTTGTCTTGGGATGGGTATTGTTCTGCATCTCCATTGCTTTTTCTGCATCTACTTACACTCTTTTTTTTGGTTGATCTTCTTAGTGGGGTAGAGCTTACTGTGTGAGAGGAGGGCCAGAGAAGGAAAGATTGGCTATGGAGGTGAGATGAAAGGGATGCTCCCTGTTTTGTTTGGCATGCTTTTCTTTGCCTATTTATTGGGAAAGCGCTGATGTGTTATTACTGGCTGATGTGTTATTACTGAAATATGTGATACTCAGTACCTGGAGAGGAGAGAATGTGAATATGATCTTAAGGCCTCCGTAGATTTCTACATAGTAAGATGCTCTGCTCTGTTCTGCTGATTTGATCTATATGCATGGCAACTGCCTACCAGTTTTTGGAAAGATGTAGAAGCTATTCATGTGATTCACCTCTTCATATAATGCTCAATGGTGGATATCTTAATGGTGGATTTCCTGTTGCAGGAGGAAGGAGAATTCGCAACCCCATTTCTGACTGGAGTGCTAGTGTGAGTTCAAGCAAATCATAGCCTTAATTTCTCTGCAGATTTGACCTCATAGCCTTAATTTCTCTTGGCTTTGGGTTATATGCTTAATATATTCTGCTGGTGCATTTTAGACAGTGAATTATTGATTTTGTTGATTCTCGCAGATTCATATCGACTCCAAACGAAAGCATAAACAAGTACTATCTAGGCCCAGCCCCGTTACAAGAAATGGCAAGGTATATTATATATTAAGCTGAAAGAGTGGGCGTCTTTGAGGTGTCTGGGATAGAATCTACCTATGCAGGGTTAGGTTATTTTGGGTTATTTTGGATGTTGTTGATAGAATCTATTTTTGTAGGGTTTGGCTATTTTGGATGTTATATATCAAGCTGAAAGAGTGCGCCTCTTTGAGGTGTCTGGGATAAAATCTATCTTTGGAAGGTTTGGCTATTTTGAGTATTGTTGCTAAGTTATAGGGTTTGGTTATTTTGGAGCTTATATATTAAGCTGATAGAGTGGGCCTCTTTGAGGTGTCTAGATAAAATCTATTTTTGCATTTTGGATATTGTTACTAAGTTACAAGTTATATGTAACTTATTGGTATAGTGATAGATTTTATTTTTGCATTTTGGATATTGTTACTAAGTTATAAGTTATTGGTATAGTGATAGATTCAGGGTTTGCATTTTGGATATTGTTACTAAATTATAAGTTATTAGTATATTGTTACTAAGTTATAAGTTATTGCTATAGTGATAGATTCAAGGTTTGATACTGCATCTTGCTTTGCCGAGATTATTTTTGCATTTTGGATATTGTTACGAAGTTATAAGTTATTGGTATAGTGATAGATTCAAAGTTTGCATTTTGGATATTGTTACTAAGTTATAAGTTATTGGTATAGTGATAGATTCAAGGTTTGATACTACATCTTGCTTTGCCGAGATTACTTTTGCGAGTTACCAATTCACTATAATTTAAAAAAATTACATGTAATTAATACATTTAAACTACTTAAATTGAAAATAAAACACATAATTTACATAATTCTTTTTA
Organism: Pinus taeda; assembly: GCA_000404065.3. Taxonomy (NCBI): domain Eukaryota; kingdom Viridiplantae; phylum Streptophyta; class Pinopsida; order Pinales; family Pinaceae; genus Pinus; species Pinus taeda. The sequence goes on from APFE031318684.1 coordinate 25,177, forward strand.
TAAGAACACATATCTACATTCAGGTATTTCAACTTGGTTTTCCAAATTAATAGTCTGATCACCTCGCTGCTTGCTGACAAACCACACTCTTATACTCTTAAGAAAAGAAGAATTCATATATATTTTTTTGATAAATAGCTGGGTTGTGAGATAGAAAACATGAATGTTCGAAATATGAAATTTCTTTTATATAAAAAGATTCTTTTATATGGCTGCTTGCTGACAGAACACATTCTCATGCTCTTAAGAAAATCTCATGCTCTTAAGAAAATCATATTCGATGAATAGCTGCGTTGTGAGAGAAAACATCAATGTTTCAAATATGAGATTTCTTTTATTTAAAAGATTTTTTTGAGACTCTCAACAAGAGAGGAATCCATGCTTGATAAATAGTTGGGTTGTCTTTTAATATGAGATGTCTTTTATTTAAAATATTTCAACTTATTTATGGCATCATCTTGTATGCAGACAAATTGCTAAAGCTGCTGGTCCATGTGGGAATAACCGTGACTATGTTTTCAAGTTGGAACAAGCCATGCACAGCATTGGTGAGTTCTTCTTTTGAAATACCTGCCCTTCATACATCCATGTTCTAAATGCAGTTGGAGTGAAATTCATCACTCGATTTATTGTTATAATGCCACAGGCCATGCAGACAAGGGAGTGATAATGGTTGCAAATGAAGTGAGGAAAATTCTTGGAGGCTTTCATAACGTTTTCCATCTATCACCGTTGTGACTACTAATAGCTCTGGCATCCCACAATTTCCCAAACAAGGAAGAGGAACCTAGTTACAACTTCAACGATATATCGCCAAATGCAAAGTTCTGAAATAGTTACATTCTTTTCTACCAACAGTGCTGAATATGCACAAGTTGACAAGGTGGTTTACAAATTTCAAATTGACTAGGTTTTCTGAGCGAGAGTATCATAGTGCTATTTTATGATAAAAAAGCTCAGGATGGTATCAACATGGAAATAAGGAAAATAATGGATTTCAAAAGCACGTTCTTCCTTGTTGAAGATTCTCAATCATGACCTATTGGGGAGTACATTGTTTACTTTGAATCAGAGGGTGGATTTATAAAGTTGTTAAATTTTTATCATCCGTGAAGTTTGTCAAGATTTTTGTTATTTATACTCATTCATGGAGTGCACATTTTGGAAATGGGATTTATAGTAGGTGAACTTATTTAGTGATTCATAATGCAGCACCAAAATTTTTCTATTATATGGATTCACAATTTTTTTTAACTAGAACAAGAAATTGTTCAAGTACAAAATCTGCAAGAAATTGTATCAAGTACAAAATCTGCATTTGGGGATGCAGCTTTATATCAAAATTGGACACAAAACTAATTGATAAGCTTTTACAATCAAGTTTTGTCAACTGCCAAATTGCACAAAAAAACCAGACTCAACTGCCAAATTGCACAAAAAAAACCAGACTTCAAAGGCTACAACCCTAGTCATAAAATTAAACTCTCCAAAAATCTTCTAGAGTTTTACAAGATTTTGTAAACATACTAATCAAATAGCTTGGGAATCAAGGCCTTCTTGGTTTCTATTCCTATCTTGCTTCCACGTTGGATTATTCAGGCTGGAAGAATAATAACATATTGATGGATAGAGTTGCATGACGAAGTAGAGCCTGACTGGCTCTGGCAAAAGGACAATTGCACCTCTTGGAACTGTTGACGTAGACTGCAAGCTCATCCTCAATACTCAGAATGAGAGTTCTATGGTGAATGGGCATCTCCATTGAGGAAGTAACATTAGAGACCAATTGATTGTATTTAATTGCAATTTAGTGATGTCTCAGTGCAGCTAGACCAGTTGCTCCTGTAAGTCCTATTAACCATAGATGCGAAGGATTAACCATAGTTTCACCTATTACCTGCTATTCACTTTGACAAATAACCTCGAACTTCGAGGGAGAAGTGACCGCTAATCATAAATTGGGCTCCAACTCTTACCACTGGAGTTCGAGATAAGCCTGAAAAGCTTGAAATAACCCAATATAACTTCTTTTGGCGGTTTAAATATTCCGAGATGGTTCCACCATGAAGCATCAAACTGCGAGACTCGATGCTTGCCATGAAGACCTGACAATATGTAATATTCCCAAATAGATACTAGAAAAATAACAATATTTTAAAAACCAAGGCACAACAAAATCTAAAATTTTATTTGCATATAAAAATCAAGAACTACAATTATGAAAATTATAACCAAGGCACAACAAAATCTAAAATTTTATTTGCATATAAAAATTAAGAACTACAATTATGAAAATTATTTGCTGAAATAAGCACAAATCTGAAACTGTACTTTCAGTTTTATCTCTAAATTTTATTTGCATATAAAAATCAAGAACTACAATTATGAAAATTATTTGCTGAAATAAGCACAAATCTGAAACTGTACTTTCAGTTTTATCTCTAAATTAACCTCCAGGCCTGATGAATGACTTCAGCTCAAAAAAAATGACCTCCGGGCTTCATGAATAACATCAGCTTAAAAAAATGATGTGCAAAGTTCTCACAAACCAAAGCTCTTCCTTGGAAACACACCCTTCTGATGAGAGGGAGCCCATATGTCTCTACCCAAAGGTCTCACAAACCAAAGCTCTTCCTTGGAAACACACCCTTCTGATGAGAGGGAGCCCATATGTCTCTCCAAAACTGTGGATACTCAAGGTTGTCATCTTAAGCTCAAAGTTACAACAAAGTAGAATAGAAAACTCACCATGTATATCTTACCCAACTATCAAAGTTACCTCATTTTTTGAATTATGGAAATCGAATTTCAACTTCTGTACATTTTGGTAAACTAGGATGAGATGGCCATGCACGTGGCTAAGGGAGTACGCTTGAGTTCAACTGAAATAGAAGTGGATAGAAGCATGCATTTAGTCTAATGAAGATAATCTTATGTCAAATTACCTTGATGTGGGAGAGAAAAAGGCACGTGACTAATTAACTAGGCCACATACTCAATTATATCCCATGCACGTGTTATAGTTAATTCCAAGAAAAATGCCAACTCATTCCCAAATTACTGCACGTGTCTCAATGGTCTTTAGTTTCGCTCATGCATGCGCTCCAAATAACTTTGAGTCATGCTCTCACTCTTATCCATGCGCATCAATCCTTGTGCATGTGCCCAAACTCAATGTGGCTTTGTGTCTTTTTCCTCTTAGATAAGCCGAGAAAAGGGCATCTGATTTGCTATTAGTTCTTCTAGTTTGATTTGGGGACTTCATAGTTCTCCCCACCCAAATAATGCTGGTCTGTTGATTAGGATTCTTAAAATGTCATCCCCTTTTCATGTTGCGTCCTCCTTGAATAAGTGTTTTCATTTGATGAGATATTTTGAGATTACTGTATTCCTCAACCATCTTTTTCTTACTTGTAAAATGGTTTTTGGTATAAGTATCAATTTATTTTCTTCATCCATGGGAGGTAATTTTGTTGAAGGAGTCACACGTTTCCCAAGAGCCTTTTTGAGGCATGATACATGAACTGCATTATGAATCTTGCTTGTAGAAGGTAGCTCCAACTTAGATGCTACTTCACCAATTCTCTTGATCACCTTGAAAGGCTCATAAAACCGGGGTTTAATTTTTTATGCTTCATTGATATTCAATGAAGATTGTCTAGTATAAGGTTGAAGACACAAAAATGCCATGTCTCCCACCTCAAAAGACTTCTCGATTTGATAGCAATCAACAAATTTCTTCTATTGTTCTTAATTCTTCTTGAGTGTATTGAGGATATCTTGGTTCTCTTTAGCCCCACTCAAGAGCTTTTGCATCTCTAGAGTTAGGAAAGACCAAATCCACAAATGTAGAAACTTCATAACCATACAAGGCTTTGAAAAGAGTCATGTCAATGCTCATGTGATATGTAGTGTTGTAACAAAATTCTTCCAAATGTAACCATTTTACCCATGCTTTTTGTTGTCTTGACACACAGTTCCTCAGCTAGCCCTCAAGCCATTTATTAACAATTTTAGTTTGACCATCTGTTTTAAGATAATATCTAGTGTTATGATCAAGTTTTGCTCCTGGAAATGGATATGCAGTCCCTATCATTTACAATCCTCTTAGGCACACCATGAAGTTTAAATACATGTTCAAAAAATATAACAACAACTTGTGGAGGTTTAAATTCAAAAGGCGTTGGCAAGAAATGGGCATATTTAGTAAGTCTATCAACTACAACAAAAATACAATCCTTACCATTTAACTTAGGCAACCCTGTGATAAAATCCATTGATATTTCTTTCCACTTTTGGTTGGGAATAAGAAGTAGTTGTAACATCCGTGCAGGGAAGGAAACTTTTGCCTCATTTCGTTGGCATTCTATTCATTTAGTCACATGATTGAGAACATCATCCTTCATTCCCTTCCAATGTGATAACCTTTCAAGAACATACCTATATGTCTTAAAATAACTAGGGTGGCTAACATGTTGATTCTTATGAGCAATAGTTAGAATTTTGTGCTTAAAATTACTTTCAGAGACTAGGTAGATTTTATTCTTGTAATAGATGATGTCATTTGCCCCTTTATATCTTCCATCATCACTTTGACCTTCTAAAACATCACACACATGTTGATTTTTGGCATATTCTGCTAGCATGTGATCTTTCCATGAGGATAAAATTTCTGAAAGTGAGAAAAACAAAGGATTTTTAGATAATGCATCAACAACAACATTATTCTTCCCCACTGACGAATTCAATGCCAAAGTGATACCCTTGTAGCTTACTTACCCATTGTTGTTGTCTCTCTGTTAATCCCCTTTGCTCCATGATATACTTGAGGTTGTTATGTTCAGTCCTCATAGTAAACTTGTTTCCCACAAGGTATTGATGAAGCTTTTCAATTGTATGGATGATGGCCAACATCTCCTTATCCTATGTGGAGAATCTCCTTTCATCTTCATTCAATTTTAAACTTTTGTAAGCAATGGGATGCTTGCCTTGCATCAGAACAACCCCAATACCAATACCTGATGCATCACACTCAAGCACAAAAGGTTTAGAGAAATATGGTAAAGCCAAAATAGGACAACTACTCATTACCTTCTTAAGATGATCCATAATTCCTTGAGTCTCATCCATCCAAACAAAATCATCCTTCTTGGTCAACTCTGTCAGAGGAGAATTTAATGAATAAAATTCATTTACAAATAGTTTATAGTATGTGCACAGACCAATGAAGCCACACAATTGTGACATGTTCTTTTTTGGTGGCCAATCATATATATCTCGAATTTTCTCCCAATGTGCCTTCATAGCACCTTCTCCAATGACATATCCCATATATAATAGCTCGTCCATGCCAAACTCACACTTAAAGGCTTTAAGGAACTAGCTGCTAATATACTTAACACTTCATCAAGGTGTCAAAGATGCTCTTCCCACGACTTGCTATATACTAAGATGTCAACAAAGAAAACCAACACAAATTTCTGTAACTTCTTGTTGAACACATGGTTCATGCAAGACTGAAAAGTAAAGGGAGCATTTGATAGCCCAAGGGGCATCATCAAATACTCAAAATGTCCAAAGTGGCACCTAAAAGTTGTTTTGTCTACATCTTGCTCTTGGACTTGAATATGATGATATCCTAAATGAAGATCTATTTTGGAGAAATAGATTGCTCCATGTAGCTCATCCATCGTCTCATTGATACACAAAATAAGGTACTTTTTCATGGTGGTATTCTTATTTAGTGCAGGATAATCAATGCACATCCTCTTAGTGTCATCCTTCCAAGACAATAGAATAAGTGAAAGGACATGAGCTAGACTATATATATCCTACACCCAACAAGTTTGTTGTTGTTGTTAGAACACCCTCCGAAATTTTGGCTTACATCCAAATTTCGAAGCCTACTTTGACCTTGCATGTTATCGTCATTAGTAAGAGTCATTCCATGTCTATTCTCTAAGTTTTCAAGTCCCTTTTGGAAGAAAACCAAAGTGTCATCTTTTGGCATGGGAAGTGTTCCACATCACATAAACAGAGTTGTAGTTCATATGAGGGGTAACTTTGGTATCAATGAGTCCTATTTATCATATAAACATATATTAGACACATCCCCAAAGTTTTATGCATTGTCGCACAAGTGTCTTCATTGTCGTCGCAAAGTGCATCTTAAGGGTCGCAGTTGAAGGAAGTTATATTGTCGTTGCACTGAGGGGATCATGTTGTTCGCCTGTTCTAAGTGATCAATGTTGTGTCATCGATTGTTCTGAGTGTATGATCATGTTCAACTTTTATCCTTGCTCACTTTGACCTCATTGATCTTGCACTTAATAAATTTCTAAAAAAGTTCTTGCCTGAGCAACAGTCCATCACTCAACCTCCTGGAACCATGCATTGCGCAGTGTCAACCCTCAAGCTCAACTCTTACCTCTTGGAATTGTGCAATCTGCAGTTCCTGCCCTCAAGGACTACAACCCTAGCTACTTGAGCTCCACAACTACGCATTTCACCTTTCAGTCAACCTCCTTCTGCGCACTACGCAGTGTCAAGCCTCAAGCTTTAAGCCTGCCTCCTTGAACTGCACAATTGTGTAATCCCTATGACTCTCTCTCTCTTGTGTTGTGCAGTGGGAAACTTCAAGCCTCAATACTTCCTCCTTGATCTCCTCAACTACGTAGTCATCCACTCTTAACCTTTGGAAATGTGCATTGTGCGGTCTCAAGCCTCTGTCCTCTACTCCTAATCTCTAGAAATGTGCATTGCAAAATCCTTGAACCCGCCTCTCAGTCCAGCATCCAGTTCCAACTCAATCAGTGATTTTCATGAAGCATGTTAGAATAGGAGTTTTTTGAACTCATTTCATCTTTTCATGAGTGGTTTCCAGTTGTAGGTATTATATCTTGTCATGAAAGGATGATGGCGAATGAGAAAAAGGAGACTGTACTAAAAGACACATATTAAGATGAAAGTCAAGTTGATCATTAAACAAGAAAAAGAAGGGACACCAGATTGCGAAAATAACTGAAGATCAAGATCACAATGAAGACTCCTACCTTCAGGCCTTATAGAGGAGGAAGAAGAAGAGCGTGTACCATATTTCAAAAGGATGCATAGATAGTAGCAGAAAGAATGGCTTGACATTGCCACATCATCATTGAGTCCATGTCATCGATGTCATGTCATGTCTTGTCAAGGTGTCATGTCAATATGTTATATGAGTCATTATTTTCCACATCATTTGTGGATATGATTATGTAATTTTCAATATATGAGAAATGTAACGTAAAGTGGAAGTCCAAGGGTCGCCTATAGAATGTAAAAAGTCATGAAGGAGTCAAAAGGTCATATGGAAGTCAAAGAGTCACAAGGATAGTCCAAGGGTCACAAGGGAGGTGAAGAGTCACACCATTTGTTATATATACACCCTCATATCTCAAGCAAAGGAATTTTCACCTTAGCTCCCCACACTAGGCATAGAGAGGAAGATAGTTCTTTTGGAGGAGCAAGTGGTTTCTCTAATGCTCCACTATTGGAGCTAGTGGTTTTCATTGTTTCGACGTGCCTTGGAACTTTTTCTTAATACTTGAAGCTCGTTGAGCCAACACATTTTTATGTGTATGTCATAAATGATGTAAGAATATTCTTTGAATTTTTGTGATATATGTTGTTTTCATCTATACTAAAGAAATTGAACTATTTTAGTGGCTTTGGTGCTTATCTTGTTGAAGGTGTGTT
>APFE031318692.1:0-14973 GCA_000404065.3 Pinus taeda
AATCCTTGGAATTGTTGTTTTTGCAGGGCAAAGGAGCGGAAGGGACGTGAAGAAGGGTTTGCACCCTTGAGTAACTACCCAAACGTAGGACCTCAAGTATGTCCTTCTCACCTTAGGGATAGCTTTTTCTAGCATAAACGGCTGTGTGTGTGTATGTTTCTTGACTTAGACAACTTCCAGTCTGCTAGGGTTCCACCCAAGAGCCTTAGGGGATAATATCCCGCAACAACGGGCTACAAATTTCTCCATTATCGCAGGACACTTACATAAAATGGGATCCAATGAAATATTGCGTAGGTATGTCCTGGACTATGAATGAAAAAGTATCCTCACTGAAGTGCCTGGAGGAGTTGCGGAAGGGCATTATGCGGGAAGAGCAACTACACAAAAGATCCTACCAGCAGGACTATGGTGGCTGACTGTGCATAAGGATGCTAAGATTTATTACAGGGAATGTGATGTTTGTGAGAGAATGGGGAGGCCATCACAAAGAGATGAATTTCCTCTGAACCCACAAGTGTCACTACAAGCATTTGACAAGTGGGCAATAGACTTTGTGGGACCAATTTAGCCACTGGGAAAGAAGATAGGAGCCAGATAAATCATTACAACAACTGAATATTTTAACTAGGTGGTATGAGCTACAGCTTGTAAAGGATTGTATCACAACTAGAACTACAAATTTCATTTTTGAAAACATCTTATCTCAGTTTGCTTTCCCTAAGATCTTGATGAGTGATATGGGTTTGAACTTCTTGAATGAAACAACTGCTGCTTTTCTTGAAGAATTCCATATGTATCACCAGAAGAGTATGTCGTATCACCCTTAAGCGAATGACATAGTGGAAGCCTTTAACAAAATCCTATATAATGCCTTAACAAAGGTTTGTAATGTGAAGCGGAATGATTGGGATGTGTGCATACTAGTTGTCCAATGTGTGTATAGAACTACCTAGAAAAATTTGACTGAACAAAAGTCATTCAGATTAGTTTATGGATAGGAAGTTGTAACGCCAATGGAGTACATTGTGCCAATTTTGCAGATTGCTACAGTTACAGACATGGCCAATCGAGATACCATGGAATAACGCCTCACATAGCTAGTTCAGCTAGAGGAAGATCACTTCTTGGCAAATTTTCATCAGAAGGTGCAGAAGGATCACGAAAAGGCATGGTATGATCACTATATCAAACAACACACTTTTAAGAATGGAGATTTTGTATTACTTTATGACAGTAAGTTCATGAAGTTTCTGGGGAAGTTCCAAATGCATTGGTTGGGGCCATATATTATTAAGGAGATTACTGATGGAGGCGCAGTTCAATCTGTGAAGTTGAATGGGGAGATGTTTTCGGGAAAGTTCAATGGGAGTCAGTTAAAATTGTAAAACGCTGATCCCACCCCTACAAATTAACTATATGAATGTCGGATAGTCTTAGTACTCTAGGAAGTTGCAAGGAAGTACGAGACTATAAACTGCACTACTAGAAGGATGGTTGGGTGAAGCAAAGGGGTTGTGCGATGAATCAAGGGAAGGTGCAAAGGAGATATGTGACAAAGGAGGTACGCTAGGATGGTGGGTCCTATGCAGCCTGGAAAAAAAATGATTGTTGGAAGAACTTTAGCTGATTGGATGGTGATTTTTCCATTAAAGGGAGCGGGGGAGGAGCATTTAAGATGCATATCTTTGGAGATGTGCCACCAAAAACACGTTAATGATAGGGATTTGGAGGGAACAGATGAATTTGAATTTAAATTGAGCTATAAATACAGCACACCGCTCCACATTCAAGAAATTTTCTTCCTGAGAATTTGCCTTAAGCTTTTGCGCTTTAGTTTGTGCCAAGATGAGTGGTGTATGTCTGCCGAGGATTGGGAAAAATTAAAGAGAAGATTTGACAGTCGGGATTCACATATTTAACTCACTGGGAGTGTGAGATATTCATTGAGGGAATAATTGCAACTCGACCTGAGATAGAGTCTGCCCAACTTGTACCTACAAGGTTTCCTACTACAACACTTAGGGCACCAAGTCCTAAGCCATCTACTTCCATAGAGGGGATAAGAATTAGAGGAAGCCTCAGCAAGCACCGAAATATGGATCAATCTATGAAGCCACCGGAGCCCCTAAACCTAGACAAGGAAGAACTAGTCTGGGGTGTTGAGGAGATTGATGCAGAGGAGGTTGAACTGATAACTTAGCTACCGCCGTATATCCCACCAAGAAACTCCACAACTAAAGTGTCTAAAGACCCAGAATCAGCAAAGTTCATGGTATTTGCACCTTTGCTGCTGAAGAATGTGTCGTCTGAGGGAAATTTGGTTGCCCATATACCATACTTGAAAATGGAGGATTGGGACTTGGGGGACCATGCAAAGTTCCCATAGTTCGAGCCAAGAAAGTACCTAAAAAAGGTATATTATGAATAATTGGAGGTCACATGGCTTAAGCTGATGAAATGAGTGGCTAGATTTGGGTGCAAGAGACTCTTAAATATGTTGTGGGTGCCAAATTTTAGCCACAATGATATAAACATAATCTATGCGCATTAATGTTTGACGCTGGTGCATGATGGGTTCCTCTAGTTGGGTGGGTCCATCCCAATCACTAACATGTTGATCCACATAATAACTTTTTTGCCTTACCAAGGAGTGGACCTTGTGAAGGCTTTTGTGGGAAAGTCACAGGAGAAGAAATTTACAGATCTAATGAAGAGCAATTTCAAGTTGATGAAGAAGTCACATGGCTATGAAATTAGATCCATATCCAGTGGCGTGGTGCAGTTTGCTGCACAAATATTGGATGGAAAAATCATGCAGAAGTGTTGTGCGGATGAAGTACCGGCACCAATAGTCTCTTTGGCTTCACAGTGCACCAAAGGAGTCCAATACAACTAGGCTTAGTACTTGTGTCATGGATTTTTGGATGGTTGTAGAGAAGCCCAAGATGAGGGCAAGGCATTCCACTATGTGTGGTTGTTGGTGTTGATTGCATTGGTGGCATGGAGGATGCCCAAAGAAAGGCATTCCCTCAACATGATCCTAATCTACCTGAGGCAACAAATTTCTCTTCGTTGTGGGCCACAAAATACCATGATCGCATTATGGAGACAAAGATATTTTTCGTCTTATTTGAGTTAGAGTTGAGGATGGTGTTTAACCAACAACCAAGGTTATCACCAAGTTTGCATGCACAATACAATAATGTTGTAGATTTCAAGGAATATTTCAATAATCTACACATTCGTACGAAGAAATACGCCATGCACACATGGCACAAGTTTCCATACTTAGTTACCAAGGAAGATATTCTTGGGGTCATCAGTAAATGGCCGAGTGACTGGCTTACCCCCTCTGATGTCGATGTGAGAACTAGTAAGATTGATAAAGGTGGAGCAGCATAGACCACAACCAAATGATAGTAGCGGCAACATAAAATAAGAAGGAATCAAGTAAGGCCTATGTGAAAGAGAATTCAGTGGCAAAAAAAAATTCCACACAACAAAAAGAAGCTGCTATAAGGGAGAAAGAAGCAACCAAAGAAAGGGTCTTTTCCAAAGATGCCGATGTTCAAAAAGTAAAGACTGCCACTACGTTGCAGGCCACTATTGATCTAGGTGAGCTAGACACAGAGCACACCAATGTTGAGGGTGAAAAAGTTGGAGAAAAGGAAGGGGGCACGGACCCTTAGTCCCCTTTCATCGTCAAAAAGAGGCAAAACAGGAGTTCTACAAGGCCACGCAAAATGAAAAAGTTAGACAAAGTGGCTAGTGCCACACCTTTGGTACTCACAGAGGGGGACTTAGATGAGATTGGAGATGTGGTTCACAATGCAATAGAGAACATCTGGAACCACATAAAAGACTAGTACCATCAGATGTTGGATAAGGTGCAGCAGGGCCTACAGTAATTGCAGGTCCAAATAGGTATCACTCAAGCAAGCATGGGACACGCGAGCCTGAAACAAGTGAGTAGGTTGGCCTTAACAATAGAGCTCACCACGAACCTCTATAAAATGCAATTAATATAGGGGTCACTACACATCGAAGCATCAGAAGACAGGGTGCACCTCCTATACATGAAGCATATGACTCTAAACGTAGTGGTGCTTCCTATCCAGAAATTGCATGCACTGCATCAAGGGGTATCTGATGAGCTCAAAGTTTGGGAACAGCGTGCACTAATGATCATCAATGAAGTCAAAAACAATAATCAGCAGATGTTCGAGGAAAAGGCGTAGGCCCTGAAGGAATTGGAGGAAGTAATGGTGCAAAGTTAGCAACTGGAAGCAGCAATCGCGTAGGCCTGCAATGAGCTTCCTGAGTTCTAGATTCCAGCTGAAGCAACCACTGCAGGGAAGATTCAAAAGCTAGTCACCATAGTAAAGGAGGCAAAGGAAAAAATTGGCAAAGTTAGATTTGAGCTGCAGCTATAGATATCTGAGCCCAACTTAAGCTGCAGCTAACCACTCTGCTAGAAGTCCAAGAGCAACGAGAAGCTACTATTAAGGAAGAGATGGATACCTTAGAAGCTGCAGTCAAGGGATGCACTTAGTTGTTTGAAAAAGCCATGAAATTGTGGATCTCACTATAGGAGGATCCAACTCTACATAAGATTGAAGCTGATATCTAAGAAAAGCAGAGGCAGTTTGATGAAATAAGATCTATAGCATGAACCTTAGCACTAGTACAAAGGTTCACTAGATTAGAGGAGGGAAATCACATCCAAAGTGAGATCGATGAGTTCTGTCACAAGGAAGCCATTATATCTTCAAGGACACATGCCTAGGTGGATGAGGCAAGTCAATTGAAACTGTCAGTACAGAGCAAGCTAAAGGCAATGCAACAGATGCAAAGAACCACGAACCTTGCAGTCAAAGGCCAAACCATAAAAAAGATTGGTTGAGGAAGTCTGTTAAGTGCTACACATGGGACATTAGACCTACAAGTATTGAAGATCGATTTTAGTGAGCTACAGTTAAAGATCAAGGTGCCAACAACAGAGTGACTGGAGGATGAGTCACGACTTTGTGTTGGGGGCTTGTTGGGACAAGGTCCCCTGGGGTCAATTTTGCAGACAATTTTTTATTTTTGTAAAGTCTCCACATTTTGAGGAGCGGAGCGCGAAGGTTGTTAGGATTCAAAGGGGCTTTAGGATGGTAAAAACCCCTTATTTTGTTAGAATTTAAGTTTTTTTGTTACCCGCCCATGGTTCGCAGAACATGGTATTGTAAAATAAGATGATATAAAAGAGTCATAGAAGGTCATAGGGAAGGAAGTGAAGATAGTGGAGAACATAGATAGGCAAGTTTTGGGTCTATATTTTCTACTCTTTACTTAGCTTAAGGGGAAGGCTCCTGTAGTTGTGTGCTCCAGACTTTGGTAAGTCTACAATTGAGTGTACGAGCCCCTGCAGCTATGTGTGTAGGGAAGAAAGAGTCTGTAATAGAATATCCAAATGTAATAAAGATTATTCTAGGGAAATATCTGTGTATCTGTGTGTTTATGTTTACTTTTTCATTTACTATGTATTCACTCTATTTACTGCATTTATCATAAGAAACGCTTAATGGAAGTGCGAAAGTGGTAGATATGTTAATTTACTTGATGTTATGAATGTTTAAAGGAATCAGTGCAGAGTTAAATCTATTATCTATAAGTTATTGTAATCTCCGCTTTTTAAGGATTGGGGTTTATGAAGGTCTGAACAAAGCCCTAGAAGTAAGAGGAACCCATCACATAGACTCTTGGATGTAGAAACCTAGTTCTGTTATTCCTTAATACTGCGTCAAGTGAGACTGCAACCTGTGTTATGCAGGTTGTTGCCGAAAGGGCCGACAATGTTTGGTTTTCTTGGTTGGTGTAACTAACTGTGAACCTAGGTTCAGACCCCCTCAAGCCAACAATTTCCATCAAAGTATAAAATTATAAAGTTTCTATGTAGTTGCATCCATAGGGTTAGTGAAGTTTCTTCTTTAGGCCTCCTTGAAGGCAAAAGTTCCTGAATATTAATCTTTGGACTCCAATCTTCCGAATAGCTAGACACTGGTCCTAGATCCTTGGTGATCACATTAACACAACAAAAAAGCATTTTTTTCACCTCTTTTCTTTCTCTTTTCTTTATCCCTTTAAGGATAAGGAGGTTTTCTAAGGATTGGTTCAAAGTTTTAGGGAGTAGGGATTTTGATTTCTTTCCAGAATTTTTTTTTCATTGATGTCTCCTCTAGGCATCCTCCATTTTTTAACGAATTACAATCGTGGAATTTCAAATAAATTGATGCCCTAACTATCATCTTAAGTGGGAACCCTAGAGTCTAATCCTTCAGCTTAGAGATTTATTGAATGTTTATGCTTAAATACTTATTGAAGTATGCCATACGAAACCTTTTCTCTTAATTATCCTGGCCTTGGATGAACTCTTACCTTCTAAATTTCTCAACCAGAAGTCTTGTATAACATTTATTTCAAGGGTTTTTTTGTGGAAAGTCTTACTAGATTCTCCCAAAGCTCACACTTTAATTGAACCTTTCCATTGAATGAGCCATATTTACCTAACTTTGAACCACATCATATACATATTAATCACAAGTGAGGGATAGGCTATGGTGATAGTGGGTCTTTGTCCCAAATTATTATTATGCCTTCCAAATTTAGCCTACAAACTAGGCCTACTATTTTTTGCAATAACATTTTTGGCATTGTTGTCGAGGACATGAGATGTGCATCTTATTCCCTTACAACATCATTGATATATCATTTTGGTAACCCCATTGGAATAACGAAGCCTTATTTCTTCACTGAACTTTATGGTCAATGCTTGTAGGGTGAAGCAAGCATTTCTCTAGGCATCTCTAAATTAACCATGGCGACTCCTATATAATTTACGTGTATCCAAATAGGATATCTTTATTTGATGAATTTCCCACCTTAGACATCGCTAGCATCACTAGACACCCTAATCATGTTACATGGAATATGATACAGTGGGTGCCCAAGTTTGATGGTGACCCACTCTTTGCAATTAATCATGTAGAAATATTTACTGCACATGTTTCAATGGTTGAAGTGGTTCATCAGGGTGTCCTTATAAAGTTATTCATGAGATCAATCCATGGTCATAATTCATTGCTAACTAATCACAAACCTCAGAGCATCTCATATATTGAGGAATTATTTGATGTCTTTCTTAGACATTTTCAATCATGCTAATAATTATACATTCAAGAGGAAGCCTTCATTGAGTGTTGAGAATACCTTGGAAAAGATGATCCTGCTACCCCTTTGGACATTGATATCAGTGATTACTTACATCTTGAAGAAGGTAAATGTGAAATTCAGGGGCATTTTTGTGATGAGGGCCCTATCTACAACACTGATGATGATGATATTGGTAGGACCCTTGGTTTTCCTCATGATCCTGGGGTTGTAGTTGAGTCACATGTCGATCCTTTCCTCACACCTTCTTACACAATCACTAATAATGATGAAAATTTTTTCCCTTTTGAGGGAAATCTTGAGGAAAGATGATCCATTATATGTATCATTCCTCCTCAGAATAATGAAAACACGATGGCTTCATCTCTTATATACAATCATCCCACCGAGCAACCTGTCTCTCAATGTCATCATTTCCCTTCTTCTTCCGATCATGACGTTAGGGTGGCCATAAAGCATAACATTAACAAGAAGGATCTTGAATTCACAATCTTGGTCATGTGATCATCCATTCCATATTTTCATAAAAGGATCTAACTCTCCAAGTTGATGTCCTTCCCATCATGCATTACTCCTCTCCATGATGACTAGGTCTCTTATTTTCCCACCTCCTGCCTTGATTGTCCCACATATCATTCTTCCTATCTTGGATTTTTGATTTATTACATGTGTTGGAATAATACTAAGAGGGGGGATGAATCAGTATTTACAAATCAATAACTTTTTCCATTTCTTAATCAAATTCATATATGCTACTTTAGTCAAGGGAACTCGCTTGTGCACACAACTGTTCTTAGGGAAACCAATGTATATCCAGTGAACTTATGATTCAGTTAATTCATCATATGTTGATCTCTAATTAGTGCATCAATAATTTATTAAACATTAAATAGTAACCATGTGTAGTAATAATAGAGTAAATCATCACACATAAGAAACACACATGAACGGCAAGATTTAAGGTGGAAACCCAATGCGGGAGAAAAACCACCTGCTGTTGTTGTCTCTTTCTTCTTTTAATATAAATAATAATATTTTTACAATATTGTAATGTGTAGAATCATACCAGTATGTAGGCACCCACTTGCAGAAGGCTACAACCTTCTCTCATTCTCCAGCTTCTATCGGAAGGAAGCTACAACCCTCTAGCTTTTGTACTGGCTGATATGTTTACCAGTACATAGGCGTCGACCTACCACCTTCACTCGTTCTCCAACTGCTACTAGAGGGGAGCTCCAACCCCCTGATCTAATCACTAACCACTATTGGCAGAAAGCTTCGACTTCCTCACTGAAGGCTCCAACCCTCAGTAGCCTCCAGGGACCACGTTTCATAAATTTTCAAATTGGATACTCCTGGTACACAACACTACAATATGAAGGCTAAATTTCATAAAATTTTCATACTAGACCTATCAGTAAAAATTGTAGCTCAAAATCAATCACCATTGCAATACATCCAACAAATACATCTTCATCAACCAATCACTAAAACCCAATCATGAATTTTTGTTATAACTGAAACCCAATCATGAATCTTTGATATAACTGAAATCCAATCATCAATCTCAATCACAACTGAATCAATCAAAATTCAACCAATCAACTCGAACAGACATATCACTATAACCGGTACATAGATCTGAACCCAGAACACTGCATCAACAACTAGAACCAACTATAACTTGAAAAATCATATGTTAGAATGTATACGCTACTTCAATGAAGCTAACCTACGTGTATAAGCTACTTCCTTCAACCCAACCTACGTATAACTATAAAGATACTGAATCATAAACTTCTAAACCATAAACTGTACCAATCAATGACATTCTGAAGATCTATTGTCATATCACATATTTTTAAATTGATAGCAGCAAGGATCACCCTTCTTACTCCACTAATCAATCAAATGAACTCAATCTCCTTATATAATCAATTTTACTTTCATATCTAATGAAGACATCATTGACAAACAACAGTAAAATAGCAGCATTGATAAGATAGATCAGTCATCCCTGAAAAACAAGATTTTCTTCTACATACACTACTTGGAAGTGTCGAACTAGCATGTATATGCAGCTTCACCAAGGTGAACCAACGTATAGATCTGCAAATAAAAACTTATAACTTCACATCTATTCCAGACTTTAGATATGCCCATATCATAACATTTAAAGGAAAAAACGTTTGTTGGCACTCATATCTAGCCTATCCATTATCAGATCACATAATGATAAGTCATTATGATCCTGATCCATCATTAGATCTCATCCATCATCAAACACTCAGGTGCATACTTAGTCCACATCAAGTAAAGCATCAAAAACCCATAACACGAACAATTTCTTTTGATCTAACACTTCATAAGATATTCATTCCTTGTTTACTTAGCCCTTTGATCTTCTCCTCCTTATATAGTTTTATCCTTTCTCAATACCTTGGACCAAACAACACTTAGAACCCATGGTATTCTTAAACGACATCAAGTAACCATTATTCTGCTCAATATTGTGGACTAATACCATGGTATGGACCCTTGGTATTCTTTCACCTTAATTTTCTATCCCATACGCTCTTTTCCTCTTGTGAAATTGCATGCATACATATACACTCTTTTTGTACAGTGAACTGACTTGTATACACTCTTTTTGTAGAGTGAACCCGTGTATATAACTTAACATACTTGAAAACATTATTTTTCCTCAATTGCTTGATTATCATATGTAGTCATTTATTCCATCATCCTGTTCTTTTGTACCATTAGTTTATTACCTCTGAATAGACCTGTTATAATGTGATTTTCCATTGTACATTACTTCTGAATTGATTCCTTTGAACTGGCCTACATTTTGTCACATCTGTAAACACAAATTCCATGCATTTTGTCATATCTTGTTTATACTTTTATCAATTAGTTCATTAATCAAATAAAAAATCTTATCAAGGAAAACACACACTAATAATTTCCTTGTACCAAACCTTTAACCATTATTTTGATCCATCATTCTGTCACCACTGATATCCCTCCTGTAGATTCATCTAGTTACCATATACGCATGAGTTTTCCTGCTACTAGTGGGCTGTCATCAAGTACAACACATGCATCATAATGCCAACAATCCCCTACTTTGGACTTGATGGAAACTACTTTGGTGGTTTGTCACCACAACTCGTAAATAACATCAAGACAAGCACCAAGTTGTTTTAAACATCAATCTACTCTCCAAACACAACAATCTAAACACCAAGCTACTCTCCCCCTTTGACATCAAGGGCAAGCGACTGGCTCACCAATGTTAAATGAAGAATTCCATATCTAAATAGTTGGATATGAAAATTGATCATGCTCCCCCTAGGCACATGCTAAATCCTCTAATCAAACTCCCCCTTTGTACGTGTTGAGATGCACTATAATGTCCATGCTCCCCCTAGGCACATGCTAAATCCTCTAATCAAACTCCCCCTTTGTACGTGTTGAGATGCACTATAATGTCCATGCTCCCCCTAGGCACATGCTAAATCCTCTAATCAAACTCCCCCTTTGTACGTGTTGAGATGCACTATAATGTCCATGCTCCCCCTGAGCACATGCAAAGTCTGCAGAAATATTTTTCAAAATAATAACATAACTCTATAATGAACTTCCAATCATCAATGACTCATACATACATCAATCACCCAGCCAAGTGGGGATACACCAAAACTTGACCCATCCATCAAACCAAGTGGGGATATACCAAATGACTCAACCACTGATCCAAGTGGGATTACATATTTGACATGATCTCAAAAGTCCATACATGACTAAATATGACAATTATTACATCATGGGTCTTTACATGACCTTTACATCAAATGATATACATGACATTTATAAAAAATACCAAAGATCTAAACAAGACCATGATAGTCATCGGCAACTATCATACACCATATATGATCTGCACCATAAGCATCTATCAACAAAATCTAGACCATCAACCTGTATATGTCCAACATCATTTCACAAGATGTGACAATGTACCTTTAATATCATCAAATTGTGATAAAATATGTTGCATATAGATATCTACTCATCCTCTTGATCTCATCAAGATCAACTTGTTCTGTTTCCTTTGTAGAACATAGTCTTCCATGAATCAGCTACACATATGTCATATCTCCAAGCAGTATTACATAACCATTCTCATTATATCATATATATGTGTGAAACCACCATAGTCATCATCCATGACTATACCATCATCATTGTACCAAGAACTGCATGATTTCCATAACAACCCTCAATATATCAACCATGTATCTTTAATAGAGAGTTTTCTAATATACCACAACTAATAAGAATCAATCATGATAATCAACATATGAGAGTATCAAATCTATCATCATGAAGTCAGATGTCTTCATCATTATGTGACTAAGTAAGCCATGTCTCCAAATATCCATGTCTTCATGAAACCTACAATAACACCATTCTCTTTGCCAACCAACATTATTTATCAATGTGTAATCTATGTATCCAGCATAACATGTATCCATAATAGAGATAGCAATATGTATCTAGCTTCTAATCAATGTGAAAAGAAAACCATTTGCTCACAGTTATTTATCAATCAATCTTGCTACCATCAAGAGAAACAATCCTCAACCAAGATACCATGTGAGAGCCAAGAACTATGGGAATCCTGCACCATAACTGCACCATATGAACTTTGTGCATCTTTGAAGGCATGATGATAGAAACATAAAATGAATGAGTGACTAATCATCAAATAATGAAGCTGTGTATTCTAGATTTGTTCTTCTCCTTGAACTTATGAAGATCACCATGTAAGCGACATAACTATATGCATCATCAAAAGTCATCCATAATCATCCATAAATCTGATCTGAATAACAACTATGTGGATCAAGCAGTATCTAAGATCTCATCATAGGAAACTCATGACTACAACATAGCATGATGTATCATTTAAACAATTCAATAACATAAGTGTCCTCACCATTGATCGAAATCGTTATGTACCAAAGGCTTCTGAACATAATGCCAACAATGCATTATTCGAAGCATAGCATATTCTCCCCCTGAACCTATGCCAACTGTTCACTGCCATATCTGATAATTACATATATCAGTAAGAATCATCAAGGAATCATCATCAACTAGATATACATCAAGTCATCAACAACTTATGAGGGTCAAAATCACTTCTAAGTAACATCCAGAGATTGTAGCCATCAATCATCTAGACAAAAAAGATAATTGATAATTGTCTGAACCATATCAAACCCTTTTTCTCTGTCCCACTGCATCTTCAACAAACCAACATATACACGACTGTGAAGCTTCTAAATCACATATATACATGAATTATACTCGTGATAACTGTGTATGAGAATTAGAACACTGAAATTTCATACTTTCAATTCCTCTTGAGTTTGTTATGTCTGTATACTAAGTTATGCCACATTTTTCTGGCTGTAATTCCTTATTCTTCCATACCTTGGAGTGTGATGATTTTTTCTCCTTTTGGTATGCTGGCCGAAATTTTCTCCTGCATTTCTATATGCCAAAAATTGTTACAAGCATAACATCTTATATGCTTCATATTCCTTTGATAGCAATCAATAGCTTTGTGACCAAACATATTGCAAGAAAAACAATATACCTTAAAGTACTTGGAAGTTGATGATCTTTCTGTGTGACAGTGATTAGATTGAACCATTGTACTTCTACATCTAGTTGCAAGAGGTCCAAAATTATGACATACAAAACATTCAACATTATTCATCAGAGGAAATAACTAATTATCACTTCCATAGTTAAGAGTAAATGATTTTCTTTGAAGTATTTCTTTCCTTGGTTGTTGATGGGGTTGACCTCTTATCTCCTTGTTGAGAATTTTAGATTTTGCATTAGAGTTCCTTGCCTCATCTTGTGAGCTATATTCACCTTCAACAGTTTCATGAAAACTAAGACAAAATTTGATGGCCTTTGACTACTAAGAATATCATCCAAAATCATAGTACTATCTTGAAATCGTACAAGCTTATCCTTTTCTTCTAATTTACATTTTAGGATATTTACCTCAGCCTGATATTGCTCTTCCTTTTCAAGATACTTCTTCTTCATGATTTCTTCCACTTTTCTTCCTTCTTCCACTTGTTTCCTTAATTCAAGAACTTCATTTTCTTGTTCTTCAAATGCTTGAAGTAGTTCTTCTTTCTTCTTATTTGAATTTTTAAGATATTCTTTTAGAGAAATGACCACAACTTCAAGTCCTTCATAGTAACTGTTTCTTTCTATAAGTTCCTTTGTTGTTGTGTCCTTTTTATTCACTTCATTTCTCAATGATGTCACTTCATCCTGCAGCCTTTGACTTTGATCTTCCTTCTCTTTGTACTGCTTCTTTATTTTGTTTCCTTCCTCCAACTGAGATTTTAACTTGGTAACTTCTTCTTTGTAGGTACATTCCCTTTTATCAATTAGATATTTTTGATCTCTAATTGTGTCTGTGAAATTTTTAAATTCTGCCTCTATTTTATTTCTTTCTCTTTCACCCATAAGAGAAAATTTAGTTGTTTCACTGCCACATTCATTAACTTCAAATGAACAGAGAAATGTATCACCAGACGACAACAAATTCGTACCTGATAATTATTTTTCTTGTTCATCTTCATTCTAAGGTGATTCTGAATCTCAAGAGTTGCTTCCACATAATAGCCAATCGTCTCTTCCATTGTTACTATTCATTTTAGATGTCTTCTTCTTCTGAGGTGATTTTTTCTTTAGCTTCTTTCCCATTGTTTATACGGATCTCCTTCAAGTGATCGAGCTTCTGCCAAAGGACCTGCTCTGATTCCAATTGTTGGGAATAACACTGAGAGGGGGGGGGTGGTGAATCAGTATTTATAAATAATTAAATTTTTCCATTTCATAATCAGATTTATATACACTACTTTAGTGAAGGGAACTCGTGTGTGCACAAAAATGTTCTTAAGGCAACCAACGTATATCTAGTGAACTTATGATTCAGTTAATTCATCATATGTTGATCTTTAATCAGTGCATCAGTACTTTATTAAACATTAAATAGTAACCATGTGTAGTAATAACATAATAAACTATCACACATAAGCAACACACATGAACACCAAGATTTAAGGTGGAAACCCAATGCAGGAGAAAAACCACCTATTGTTGTTGTCTATGTCTTCTTTTAATATAAAGAATAATCTTCTTACAATATTGTACTAGTGAAAAATGATACCAGTACGTAGGCACCCACCTGCAGAAGGCTACAACCTTCTTGTTGGGTTGTGTTATATTCTTTCCACAACTAACCTACGTAGTGAACCGGGGGGTTAGAGGGGGGCGGGTAGCCTCCCTCTACGGGGTTCGGGGCAGCGCCCCGAGAAATTTTTTTTTGGACCCTATATTAGGTTGGGCGAACCTACCTATAGTTTTCGGTCCATGGTTTTGGACGCGATGGTTTTCGGTCCATGGTATTGGATGCTTCGCATGTATAAATATGTATTGTAACATTGAAAGGAATATAATGAAAAATCAAGCTGGTAGTCTCGGTTTTGAGATCCAGTGGGAAATCTCTGTGTATATGTGTTTTATGTGTTATGCTCTTGCATTTTATTTTTCCTGTGATTTAGAATTCGTATGCAGGTAATTTCTGTTCAGGGTTAAAACCTACATTTGGTATCAGAGCTGTTTTGGCTTCAAGGGGACGCCTTTGTTGCTGAG
>APFE031318694.1:0-41906 GCA_000404065.3 Pinus taeda
TTATTTTTCTTCAAGTCAGGTTAATAATTCTCTTTCTGATCTTCCAGGTCACTCTAGGTGAAAGAAGAGAGCATACTCAAGAAACTATTAAACCAATAACTTTCTCTTTTCTGATCCTCCAGATCACACTAAGCGCAGGAGGAGAGCATACTTTGAGAGGTTGTCAATTTTCCTTCCTTGAAATTTTTCTTGTTTTTATATTATATTTTTTTTAGAAATTGGCTACCTAATTTCACTTCCCCGACAACAGCACCAAAATGTTTGTTCAATTTAGTGTGATCTAAATTGCTATTTAAAATGTCAACTCGGGGTTCGTAAACTGACGAAGTGAAGTGTACTATATGTACTAGATAACCATTTCCTTAGGCTTTTGTCGTTTTAAGCTTTTTAGTTTTTTTTTTGGATTTATTTTTCCTTAATGTGTGATGGTGAGAATGAAAGTGAAGTATGGGGTGTAGACGGTGATGGTTTCTAAACTTGAAAGTGCTCAAAAGAAAGCTTTTCAATAACTAAAACGAAATCAATTCTTAAGAGAAAATAAATGCATCAAATAGTGAACTAATGACAATGGCCCAGTATCCTTGCTGCTGAAATGAAAAGAAATTAAAGACTAAAAACAACTCAAACTTAAAGCAAAGCAACTAATTCACACTACTTTAACTTTTCAGATCCTTTACCCTTCGACTCAATCTACCTTGCGGGAAGTAATCATGAACAAGTCAAGCAACATGATATCTAAATGGCAAAAAAAAGTAAATTGCATAAAAGAAACTAATCACACTACTTGAATTCTTCAAATCCTTTACCCTTCAGCTCAATCTACCTTGGGGAAGTAATCATGAACATCAAGTCAAGCAACATGATATCTAAATGGAAAAAAAAAGTAAATTGCATAAAAGAAACTAATCACACTACTTGAATTCTTCAAATCCTTTACCCTTCAGCTCAATCTACCTTAAAGCAACCATGAGTAAGCAATATGACAACTAAATCACACTACAGTTAGTAATATTCTGATTTCTTGCTAATATAGTCATTTGACCACAGAAAGAAACCATAAATTGATGAGCAGTATGATATCTAAATAGCGGAAAAACAAATAAGAAAATCACAACTTGAAAAGGACAATGCTGAATTTAAACTTCAGAAAATGAGAGTTAGCAGGAAGGACAAGATGATCTCATATGTCAAAAGTTATCAAAAAGATGAAAAATTGCCCGAGCTGCCTAAGAAAACCTGTAGAAAAGCACTGATCAGTTTATAGCTCTAAAAAAACAAAGGTGAAGATATGAACAACAGAAATATAAAACAGCATATTATGTACAAGCTAATGATAAAAACAAAAACATAATGAAACTAAATAAACACTTTACAAGGCTTCAGCGTGCAGGGGCCCTCTGCCACTTCAGCCAATCAAATAATCACACGGCTAACTTCAGAAAAGTCTTCTCATGTATTAAAACAACAGCATATAAAACAGTGGGGTGATAAGATAACCAGCAGTGTGGAATTACATAAACAGTTCAAGATTCATACATATCAAAAAGCTCTTTCACAGTGTTCAATGACGTGTTATTTATAATGCTAAAATACTAAGGCTAACTAACAACTTCTACGCTATTAACTGCGTTACTAAAGACACGTAGATCTCTTCAGCCGAGATCTAGTGTAACTGTCATCATGTTTCTTAAATCTTCGGAGTGGTTGGCTGTTAGATTCATGTTTCAGGAACGATCTCCAGGTGTGCTGGTGCCTTCGTGAGCTGAGACTATGCCACGTATCATTCACATGCCCAAAACAGTGACGTGCCACGCTGAACTTTTGGCTGGCCTTGTCTTTGACTTTGGTTGACCGCGGCCTCTCATGGATGATTTGGCCGATTTGAAGGGACACGTTCCATGTATCCACCACCTGGAGCTTGCCCATGTAGCTCGTTTCTTCAGAGGACACCTGGAGCACAACTTTTAACAAAATAGTTGCGGAATCCTGGGCTGGCTGCAGAAACTGACAAGTTTCTGCAGCTGCATGAACAAAAAAAACTAAACCAAACAAAAGTCATAAGTATAGTGAGAAAACCATATAAACAGTCATTTTTAGACTATAATGCAATGATTTAACAACTGGGTGAATGAAGTGAGTGGAGAAAGAAGGCTAAGAGGGTGTATAGGAAGGTGCAGGTTTGAGGCTCAACATACCCCCACTGTGAAGGTGTTGCATGTCCTCATGCAACCAAAATTGAGTTATTTTCCCTTAATCCACATGCTCTGAGGCTTCTGCAAGGACATCTAGTCCTCTTTTCTTCTTCTTTGATGCCATCATCATCATCATCCTTGGCTTTCTAACTAGGCATTTGAACTTGAGGTCAATCAATGCTCTGCTTAGCTTTTTGCATCTTTTCTTCAGTCTTCTGTTTTTCTTCTGCCACAATCCTAAATGAAGCATGGTATTATCATGGACCATTTTGTCTACCTTACCCTGATCTTTAAGTGCTTCATTTTCTTGTATGATATGTCTATTTAGGACTTCTAGCTCAAATACTTCCTGTTTGAAAGACTGAACTTGTGCATCAAGTGGCAGAGAGGTACTTGGTCCTGCAGCTGATTGTTCTAAGGATTCCAGGTAATTGTATACCTCTTGCTGATTAGGATCTACCTCAGGTGAATTTCTCTGTCTAAACTCAAAATCTGGTGGAGGAGCACTGCTCTCCCTTTCTGGCCGAAAAGGGCTTCTGGCCGAAAAGGGCTTTCCTCACATGGAGGACTTGATTCAAGGCTTGGCTGTTTTGGAGATTTCTCAAGTACTTCTTCACTTAAATCAATAAAGTGGGACTGATCTTCCTTGGTTTTCTTCCATTTCCCTTTTAGCCGAGAGCTCCTTCTCAAGGATGAACTCATACTTTTCTTTTGTGCACTCTGTTTTCCTTTCTGCTTTTTCTTGGCCATGGTAGCAGCTTTAAGATCTATTAGCCTTTCTGACAGAGGCTGGTAATCTTCTTCTAAGAATTGCTCAGGGGATGGAGAGACCTCCTGAGTGGTTATTTTGCCTTTTTCTTTCTTTTGTTTCTTATTCTTGGGCTGGTCTTCTTCCTCTTTTTGGACAGTTTCTTGAATTTCTTTTGTAGGGGAGTCTTGGGCTGCAACATTTTTCTCCTTCCTCCTACTTTTCCTTGGGATTTTTGGTGGGCTGCTTCCAAAGGCCTCAAATGGCTCTTGGAAGTAGTTTCTCATTAAAAATTGTTCCCATGTATCCTTAGTTTTCTTCAACTGATCCTCAATAAGAATTCTTATGAGCCCATGATGGTACATATGTGGTTCAATGTTACCTACATGCTTTTGAACCGTAACACTCATCTTCTTCAAACTTGCTAGCAGGAAATGAGGCAAATTAAGAGTGTAACCATCTATGAAATTCATCATCATCCTGACATGATACTGTACATAGAGCCAAAATGACCTTCACATGTGATAAATTTTTGTATGACCAACAATAGACCAGACCATTCTTCTTTTAATACATGCACAGGGATGCCTCTGGTGAATACAGTGGTATCCATACCTTGGTTTCGTAGCATGGTCCTCCAGATTTGATCGTCCACACTTCTATTTTTAAACCACCTTTCTCCTTCTTGAGGTAGGCCCGTAGCAGTTGCTATTGTGGCCTCGGTCACTGCAAACTTTAAGTCTCCAACCTCCACTGTTTGTCCATTAAAGGATCTTGCGAAAGTTTTGGTCACTTCCTTGTTATACCCTTTGAATTTCTGAATAAATCGGAGCCATTTGACTTTCTTCAATAACTCCTTAACTTGGGGATAACCCTCCAAGTATTTTGGTCCTTCCAGCTCAGCTCTCAACAATTTTCCCATCCTCTGCTTTAAATTCACTGAGGGTTCTTCTGCGTATGAGGGTTAAGGAAAAATGGCTCTGTTACAGGGTTTTTAGGAAAGACTGTAGCGACTGCAATCGGGGTTTAGGATGACTGTAGTGGCTGCAATCAAAGTGTAAAGCGAACTGTAGTGACTGCAGTCAGAAACAGAGAAATGCCCGAATCACAGAAAGAACAGTGGGTGAGCAGTGGTGATCGTGACCGAGTTCATAAAATGAAATATGAGTGTATGCGGGGATTATGGTATGAGTGGAGTAACGGCAGGATTCTCCTTAGTCAGATGGTTGTGTATGAGATTTACAAGTCTCAACAGACGGCTGCGGAAATTATGGCTGGGAAGAGCCGTAATACAATAGGTCACGTCTTAGGAGTACGCGTAATAAATGGAAGTGCAGTCATTCTTGTGTTTGAACTCGGAGTAATCATAGGACCGTTAGGGAAATGAATGCGAGGTGTGTGGAGTGATAGTGCGGGATAAAAATGATAGTGGCTAATATATTAAATCATTGCACATAGGAGAACCGGTTATGGGTTATTAACTATACATAATTATAACTTGAAGTGTTGTTTGATAAAGATTTTTTATCATACCTTTGGACACTTGTCAATCTTTGCTCAAGGTTTCTAACTAGTTGCTCATCTTTGATATCTTGAAGATGCCCCATGTCTTTAGTTCACGTACACCTGCATTTCATGATTTTGGCACTAACAGTTGATTGTATTTTGAAAACAGAGTGATGCTGGCTGCGGAAATCATTTCTAGCTGCGGAAACTGGTTCCAACTGCGGAAACGGTGGCCAGCTACGGAAACTGAAACAACACCCCCCTGAACTGCACAAAGATAGCTTAGAGGAAAACAATTGAATGAAAATAGTCTTGAAGGGGGACTTTTATTGATGGAATGGAATGGAATGAAAATGGAGTGAAAATGGAGTGAATGAGATGGAGGTGGAATGAAATGGAATGAGTGAGTGAGATGAAGTGAAGATGGAAAGAACATGAGAGGAGATTTTTTTTTGGAAAATATAGAGTGTCAGGTGTCCCTGATTTTCACTCTATATTTTCTGTATAA
Organism: Pinus taeda; assembly: GCA_000404065.3. NCBI lineage: Eukaryota > Viridiplantae > Streptophyta > Pinopsida > Pinales > Pinaceae > Pinus > Pinus taeda. The sequence continues at coordinate 4,955 of APFE031318694.1, forward strand.
GATTGCCAATCCATGATTGGTTTTCAGGCTTATACACTTTTTTTTTTCTTTTTTTCTTTTTTCAAAAACGACAAGAAACCAAGATTAGGCTGATGGGGGAGAAGGATTCTTCTCCACCAGCCTTATTGCAGAATTCTCTTGGAATATTTTGACAAAATCTTCTTTGGAAAGTGGCTTATGATAAATTTTCAATCGGTGGTCATTCACAATAAGAGGAGTCTGAAATTCATCAATGGTCTTGATTCTTACTGCTCCATTGTTAAAGACTTTATCGATCTCATATGGCCCAAGCCAATGAGTCTGAAACTTTCCTTTGAAGTCTTTAAACTTGGAATCAAACAGTAAAGCCCAATCTCCCTCTTGAAACTTTCTCTCTTTAATATATCTGTCATGCCACTTAGCTCTTTGGTGCTGAAATAGATCAGTTCCTAGAATTGCATCTTGTCTGATCTCATCTAGCTCATTCAGCTGCTCCATTCTGTGCTTTTGGGCTTCTGATAGATTCATCCCCAACTGGACTGCCATATTGAAGGTCTTGGCTTGAAACTCAATGGGGAGGAGGACTTCTTTCCCATAAAGAAGTTCATAGGGAGAATTCCCTGTTGTGTTCCTCCATGTAGTTTTGTAGGCCCATAAGGCTTCAGGAAGCCTTTCTGCCCAATCTCTTCTGTCGAGATGAACAGTTTTGGTGATGATGCTCTCAAGAACTTTATTTGTAGATTCCACTTGGCCGTTTGCTTAAGGAAGGTAAGGAGTAGATTTTCTGTGCTTGATTTTATATTCTTCCATCAGCTTCTCCATCAAGTTAAATGTAAATTGACTTCCCTGATCTTTCAGAATTTCTCTTGGGACACCAAAACGAGTAAAAATATCCTCAAAAAGAAATTGAACAATTGAATTTTCAGTGGCAGAAGGAAATGCCTTGGCTTCTACCCATTTAGTCACATAATCAGTGCAAACCAATATATATTTCTTTTATCTAGATGGTGGATTAATTGGTCCAATGAAATCTAAAGCCCATTTTTGAAAGGGTTCGATGAGTACCTGTGGCTGTAATGGCATTTCATTTGAAAGAGTCAGTCTCCCAACTCTCTAGCAGCTGTCACATCTTTTGACATATTGTTTTGCATCTTTAAAGAGAGAAGGCCAATAATATCCTAAAGAAAGGATTTTATAGGCTGTCCTCTTATTAGCAAAGTGTCCTCCGCAAGGTTCATCATGACATGCCTTGAGGATGTCTGGCATTTCATCTTCCCGAACACATCTCCTGATCACACAATCTAGCTCTGTTTTAAAAAATTCATTAGAAATCCATGAATAATTTGAACTCTCCTAAATAATTTTCCTTTTTTTCATTAGGAAATAAGTGTGGTAGCTTCCCTGTAACCAAATAGTTAGCAATATCTGCATAACAAGGAGTCTTAGTAGTTACTGCAAACAAATATTCATCTGGAAACTTATCCTCTACAAGACAATCTTCGTTAGTATTTTGGATTCTAGACAAGAAATCAGCTACTGTATTTTGTTTACCTGGTCTATCCAACACAGTAATATTGAATTATTGTAAAAGTAAAAGCCATCTTGTAACTCTGCCATTAGTAACAGGTTTGTTCATGAGATATCTAATGGCAGAATGATTAGTATGGACAAAAGTTTCGTAGCCTATTATATAATGTCTAAACTTATTGATTGCATGAACAACAACTAAGAATTCTTTCTCAGTCACAGTATAATTTAACTCAGTGGGAGTCAAATTTTTACTGGTGTAGTAAATGGCATAAGGAACTAAATCTTTTTGGCCCAACGCAGCTCCTAGAGCTGCATCTGAAGCATCTGTAGAAATATGGAAAGGAAGTTTCCAATTTGGCTCTCTCAAAATGGGTGCTTCAGATATTCTTGTTTTCAAAGCTTCATATGCAGATTGACAATTAGGATCCCATTTGAATTCACAGTCTTTTGTAAGTAATTTAAAGAGTGGAGATGCTATTTTGGTGAAGTTTTCAATAAATCTTCTATAATACCCAGTAAACCCAAGAAAACTTCTAACATCTTTTTGACAATTTGGAATAAGCAACTTGGAGATGACTTCAAACTTTTGATCTATCAACCTTAATTCCATCTCCTGAAATATGATGTCCTAAAAACAATCCCTTCAGTAAACATCATAAAGCATTCTCTCATTTGACTTAATTTGAAAGGTTTGTCTCCTTACATCTTATAAGGACCTTTTCCAAATTCTCTAATGCCTCTTCAAATGAATCACCATAAACTGTAAAATCATCCATATAAACCTCTACACAATAATGAATTAGATCAGAAAAGATTCCTAGTACTGCTCTTTGAAATGTTGTGGGTGCATTACATAATCCAAAAGGAAGTACTCGGTAAGCAAAAGTTCCCCGTGGACAGGTAAATGTGGTCTTGTCCTGATCTTCAGGTGCTACCTGAATCTGATTGTAACCACTAAAACCATCAAAAAATGAGAAATACTTTTTCCCTGCTAAAGTATCTAATACCTGATCAATAAAGGGTAAAGGAAAGTGATCCTTCAAAGTTGCTTTGTTCAATTCCCTGTAATCAATTCAAACCCTCCATTTACAGTTCTTTTTAGGTACTATAACCAAAGGAGAAACCCATCGGCTATCAGAGATTGGATAAATGAAGTTTACATTAAGTAACTTTTGGAGCTCTTCTTTCACTATCTCCCTAAGGTTTGGACTCATCCTTCTTTGAGGTTGTCTGATTGGTCTATTGTTTTCCTCAATGTAGATGTGATGAATGCAAGTCTTAGGATCAATACCTTTTATATCAGTATACTCCCATGCAAATGCAGTAGAATGTTTTTGCAAGATTTTGGTTAGCTCTTCCTGTTGTGATTTTTCCAAATTTTTATTGATATTCAATGTTTTTCCTGGAAAAATCTCAATGGCGAACTTCCAAACTCTTCCATAGAGAAAAGAGACATTTGTCTAGATGATAGATACTCAATATCAGAATCTAACTGAAATTGTGTGTGGTCATACTCTGAAGATATTTGAAATTTTTCTAATGTATTCAGAATTTGACCATCTTCACTGATCTCAGAAATAGTAAAGATAGGTTGTATAGTATCTTCATCATCAATCCATTCATTATCTCCTATTTCTATAATTGCTTTTGCTGGAGGATACAGATTGAACTTCTTTGTTGAATTACCATCAGAAATGTACATATCCCCAGATCTACAACTGATAAAAGCATCAGCTGTGGCTAGCCAAGGTCTTCCTAAAATAAGAGGATGTCCTCCTAAATTACTCTTGGGAGTTAAAATCATGAAATCCACTGGATATTCCCAAGAGTCTAAGGAGACTGAAATGTCTTCTAATACACCATCTGGTTTGATAATTGAGCGATCTGCAAGTTGCAATAAAGTAGGCGTAAAAAGAAGGTTAGGAAGTTTTAGCTGTTCCATAGTCTGTCTACTCATGATGTTGATAGCAACCCCTAAATCAATCAAAGTATTTGGAATTTATACCCCATTGATAGTTGTTTTGACAATTGGACTACCAGGATCTACATACTTCTGCATAGTAACTTTTCCCATCATGATATCTGCAATTTTTCCTATCAGGTGGATTCTTCTTGTATCTCTCGGTTTCCTTCCTGGTCTTTTAAGACTTGACTCCTTTATTGTTTTTGCTAGAATAGGAATCTCTTTAATGGCTTGTAACAAGGGAATCTTGATACAAACATTCTTTAATTCATCTAGAAAATCATAGTCAGGAAACAAGATTTGTTTTTCCACTCCTTTGTCAATTTGTAAACTTTCAGGAAAAGGAGGCGTGGATGAAGATGCAGATTGCTCAACTATAGGAGTTGTAGGGGTTAACTCTTTTTCTTTTCCTTTTTGAGTACTTGGGTTTTGAAGAGATGCTTCAGAACCCTTATTGGCTTCAAGAGAATCTTCCTCAGAAATTCGCTTTTGAACATCTATAGAAGGTTTATCTAGAACTCTACCTGATCTGAGTTGTACATCATTGAGAGGAAAAATCATATAGGAAGGAAATTGAAATTGTTGACCTTCAATCATGTAAGCATTTTTAGGGTTTTTATTATTGGGGTTTGGCAATGGCTGAGAAGGAAGTTGATCTGACTTTTGTTGGAATGGAAGCAAGAGTTGAGAATTTGGATTTTTTTGAGAAGGTTGGTGTTGTTGAAATGGCAATGATAGTTGTGGGTTTTTATTTGGAAGTTGTGGAGCTTGTTGGTTTTGAAAATATGGAGGATATTGATAAAATTGAGCAAATCTCCCATAAGGATTTTGCATACCTTGTATCCATGATTGAAAAGGATTTTGAGGTTGGGACCAAGGTTGTTGCCAAGGATTCCAATTTGGTGGGGGTTGAAAATTCATAGAGTTGTTAACCCCTTGATTTTGTTGCCCCTGCCAAGGTCTCCTTGCAACAAAACAGAGAGACTCGATTGTATTCAGAGCTTCTTGAAAGACAGCTTTGAGCCCATGGATTGAAGGACAATCCTTGGTTTCATGATTCTCTGAACAGATTACACATGTTTCTACAACCTTTGCATCCAAGGGACATTCCCTTAGAGCATGTTTCTTTCTACATTTCGGGCAAAAGATGGCTAAAGCTTCAGCTTCTGCTTTCTGTTTATTGTGGATCTTAAGAGTGTCTAGTTGCTCACTAAGACTTCCTAAGATATCAGTTTTGAATTCATAAGGCATGTTACCAATATCAGCCCTACTTACCGATCCAGTTGCAGATTTGTTTGCTCTAAGGAGAGAAGGATCTCTAGGGCCTTTTTGAGTTTTAGATTTCCCCCGTGAGAGATGGACACATAGCTCTGCTATATCATAAAGTGGAAGTTGAGATATGTCTCCTTTTCCAATCATGTTCAAAATATCTATCCATTCATCTTTAATGGCTTTTAATAGAAGGGATTTCAAGGTTTCCTCATCTAAGTTACTCATTTGTGCTCTTTTCAGGTTATATTGAAATATTTCGAGTAAATCCTCCAAGTTTTCATCTTCCTTTTGCACCATATTGAATACCTCATCCTTATGATTGGTGGGCATACAATAGTCCAGGCACCTATCCAAAAATGTTTGTTTCATATCATTCCAAGTCCTAATGGATTGAGTGAGTAATCCCATGAACCATTTCAAGGCTGCCCCTTTCAATGTTGAAGGAAACAGTTTGATTTTTTGAGAGTCTTCCAGATAATCATAAGTTCGACACACGACCTCAAACTCAAATAGAAATGTTTCAGGGTCCTCATTTCTTAAAACCCATGGAAGTTTGGGAGGAACAGAATGGCAAGATTTTTTCATTGTGGCTCGGAAGTCCCATCAACTATAGGAAATCGAGTGAGTTGTCTCCATCCCCTATTTCTCCCAATGTTTTACCTCTACCTCTCCATTATTTCCCTTCCTCCTCCTCTAACCTCTACCTCTACCAAATCCGGTTGCTCCTTCTTCTGTCATGGTAGTTTCCTCAGAGACTTCAGAGTCCTCTGGTTCCTCTACCAATGGTGAATGAGGAGGAATTTCTCCCTCTTCCTCAGGTGATTCTACTTCTTCAATTACAATTTGTCTCCCTGTAGAAGGAAGGAAAGGACCTGTTCCTAATTCGGATTCAATAGATGGTGTGCGAGAGTCAACTACTGCCTCTTGAATTCCAGGAATCCTAGGGCTAGGAGTGTGAGGTGGAGATGATGGAGGTGTCTCTTGCCTATTCCTTTAAGTAGATGGAGTTGTAAAAATCGAACTCTTGGCTCTAGCTAAAAACCTTCCCCTAGAATCTCTTGCTCTACGCATGTCATTTTTTTATTTTTCATCAAGTCAGGTTAATAATTCTCTTTCTGATCTTCCAGGTCACTCTAGGTGCAAGAAGAGAGCATACTCAAGAAACTATAAAACTAATAAATTTCTCTTTTCTGATCCTCCATATCACACTAGGCGCAAGAGGAGAGCATAGTTTGAAAGGTTATCAATTTTCCTTCCTTGACATTTTCTTGTTTTTATATTTTTTTTTTAGAAATTGGCTACCTAATTTCACTTCCCCGGCAACGGCGCCAAAATGTTTGGTCAATTTAGTGTGATCTAAATTTCTATTTATAATGTCAACCTGGGGTTCGTAAACTGACGAAGTGAGGTGTACTATATGTACTTACATAACCATTTCCTTAGGCTTTTGTTGTTTTAAGCTTTTTAGTTTGTTTTTTGGATTTTATTTTTTTCTTAATGTGTGGTGGTGAAAGTGAAGTATGAAGTGTGTGGAGTGTAGATGGTGATGGTTTCTAAACTTGAAAATGCTCAAAAGAAAGCTTTAAAATAAAATTGATTCTTAAGAGAAAACAAATGCATCAAATAGTGAACTAATGACAATGGCCCAGTATCCTTGTTGTTGAAAATGAAAAGAAAGCAAAAAATTGGAAAACAACTCAAACTTAAAGCAAAGCAGCTAATTCGCACTACTTTAACTTTTCAGATCCTTTTCCCTTTGGCTCAATCTACCTGGTGGGAAGTAATCATAAACAAGTTAAGTAATATGATATTTAAATGTTCAAGAAAGTAAATTGCATAAAAGAAACTAATCACACTACTTGAATTCTTCAAATCCTTTACCCCTCAGCTCAATCTACCTTGGGGAAGTAATCATGAACATATCAAGCAATATGATAACTAAATGTAAATTGTAGAAAAGAAATTAATCACACTACTTAAACTCTTCTAGTCCTTTACCATTCAGCTCAATCTTTATGGAAAGCAACCATGAGTAAGTAATATGACAACTAAATCACACTACAGTTAGTAATATTCTGATTTCCTGCTGATATAGTCATTTGACCACAGAAAGAAATCATAAATTGTTAAGCAGTATGATATCTAACTAGCAGAAAAAGAAATAAGGAAATCACAACTTGAAAAGGACAATGCTGAATGTAAACTCCAGGAAAATAAAAGTTAGCAGGAAGGACAAGATGATCTCATATGCCAAAAGTTATTAAAAAGATGAAAAATTTCCGAGGCAGCCTAAGAGAACCTGCAAAAAGCAATGATCAGTTTACAGCTCTAAGAAAACAAAGGTAAATATATGAACAGCAGAAACATAAAACAACATATTATGTACAAGCTAATGATAAAACAAAAACATAATGAAACTAAATAAACATTTTACAAGGCTTCAGCGTGCAGGGGCCCTCTGCCACTTCAGCCAATCAAATAATCACACGGCTATCTTCAGAAAAGTCTTCTCATGTATTTAAATCAACAACATATAAAACATTGGGGTGATAAGATAACCAGCAGCGCGGAAATTACATAAACAGTTCGGAATTCACATGTAAAAAGTCTCTCTACAGCGTTCAACGACGCGTTATTTATAATGCAAAAATACTACAGCTAACTAACAACTACTACGCTATTGACTGTGTTGCCATAGACACGTAGATCTCTTCAGCCGAGATCTAGTGTAACTGTCGTTATGCTTCTTAAATCTTCGGAGTGGTTGGTTGTTAGATTCACGGTTCAGGAACGATCTCCAGGTGTGCTGGTGCCTTCGTGAGCTGAGCACTAGGCCACGTATCATTCACATGCCCAAAATAGTGACGTGCCACCATTGAACTCTTTGGCTGGCCTTGTCTTCGACTTTGGTTGACCGCGGCCTCTTATGGATGATTTGGCCGATTCGAAGGGACACGTTCCATGTACTTGCCATCTGGAGCTTGCCCATGTAGCTCGTTCCTTCAGAGGACACCTGGAGCACAACTTTTAACAAAATAGCTGCAGAATCCTGTGCTGGATGCGGAAACCTGTGCTGGCTACGGAAACTGACAAGTTTCCGCAGCTGCATGAACAAAAAAATTAAACCAAACAACAGACATCAGTATAGTCAGAAAACCATATAAAGTGTCCTTTTTAGACTATAATGCAATGATTTAACCATTAGATGAATGAAGTGAGTGGAGAATGAGGGCTAAGAGGGTGTATAGGAAGGTGCAAGGTTGAGGCTCAACACCTTCTACAAGTGGAAACTCCCAAACCAATGCTTTTAGTTCTAGATTTTTCCCATTTGGCACCCATTCACAGGGTATTCTATCAGTTCCGTTTAATGCCGCCACATCCATAATGGGTGGATCAGCTTCATTCCAGGGTTTTCTTTTGAAAGTGGTCATATACCACATTCCAACCCAACAATTGGATCTATGCCTTTCTCTTCTTTAGGACAAGGTAGCAATCCTTTTCAAGGTTGGACTAACCCTGCGGTTAGTAGTATGGGAACTAGGAATTTGTTTCTCGGCCAACAAGGGAATACGTCATACTCCACGGTTAGTTCATTCCAAAGTATTCCTCCCCTAGACTCTGCTTGGGATCCTTATTAGGGGTTGTCTGCTCCTTATAATCCTTTAGGAGGAAGCTTCGTCGGTTATGGAGGTTTTGCGGCCGGAGTTGGTCAAACTCCGAGTTATGCTGGATCACAAGGCATGCCTTTTGGTTCAACTGGTTCTATAGGTTACTTCGGGCAGCTTGGTGCCTTCCAAGATCCAGGCCCATCTTTTCAGAACTTTGGGAGTTCTGCCCAGTCTGGGTGGAACCCCCAAGGTCCTCTTAGGCTTCCGTTTCTGGCAACTTTGAACTTGCCAGACCTCACAAAGTTAACAAACAATCTAATCAAATATAATCCGGCCTGGCCTCCGGTCCCAACCAAACTCCCTTCGGACATTCCAAAATTCGAAGGGAAAAGCAGTGAGGACCCGAGCGACCATGTGACCACATTCCATTTGTGGTGCTCGTCGAACTCCCTCATTGATGATTCAGTTAGGTTGAGACTTTTTCAGCGCACCTTGACTGGTAATGCGGCCAAATGGTATATAGAGTTGTCAGGGGGCATCTATACATCTTTTGCCGACTTAGCTAATATTTTCTTAAATCATTTCCAGTTGCTTGTCCATTATGATGCCAGAACTAAACTTTTGGCCAATTTTCATCAGGACATGGCAACTCACATTTCTGACCATATTCAAGAATGCTGACGGAGAAAGAGGCTCATTAAATCCGAAATCCCTTCGGAGTACCGTCTCGAATGGTTTTTGAAATCTTTACAACCTTAGATCTCTAAGGATGTCTCCATGTCCGGAGTTTACTCCGAGGAGAAAGCCATTTTTAGGGCCCATCAATTAGAATTGATCTACTCTCAGTCTAGGATCCTACAAAAATACTTGCCAGATGCTCCTGGGTCAAAGGTTGACATAGCCAAGTTGAAACCATGTCCCCATGGGGATGGTATAGTTGGATTGGTAGACACGAATCTGGTGAACTTGTTGAGCCAATTGCAGTAGTTGTCATTGCAAACTGCTTCAAGCAACCAAGTCACATCGTCTACTACTTCATCTTCCCAACCCTCTTCGATTAATGTCATCCAATCTAATAACCCCAAAGAAAATACAAACTCCAATGGGAAAAAGAAAGGACAAGGTAAGAAAAAGAATCAGGATGGGAAGGCTGACACAAATAAATCTGCCAATAATGCTGGTGGGGGTAAAAATGAGTCTAAAAAGAAAGTCAAGTTTCCATGCAAGTTGTGTAGTGGAGACCATTTAACTCGTCTCTACCCGAAGATTTAGGACGCTCAGCGCTTGTTAGGGCAACAAGGGGATTCTAGTTCTCAAGCTGTGTTAACCAACCCTTTTCCCCAAGGGTAGCAATTGCTTGCTGGTGCGAGTTCAAATCCTGGTACCTCCTCAAGGAGCAGCCAGGAAGGGGAAAAATCATCGAACGTTTTCATGATGGTTTCTATTGTATATGTGGCTACTTGATCATGTGATTACGGTGAAGCCGAAACTTCCAAGGACAAAACTGCTCCTGGAAATACCGACCTTCATATTGAGCGACCCCCTATTGAGACTATACCACAGATACCGAAAGGTTCCCCTAAATGCATGACTATCAATCCTAACACTAGGGCCACCCAGAATTATTCAATTGTGGAAGATCTGGCCCAGAGTCCATGCACTATGTCCGCTTTAGAGGTTCTCGAGTCGTGTCTGGCTCAGTGACGTGCTTTACTCTCGACAATTGGGGTAGTTGATCCAACCAATTCTTTAGTGCTCACTTTTGACATGTTAAATGTCAAAAAGTGACTCCCTCATCACATGGCTTTCCAGATAAAGTCTACATACTGAAAGATTAATATTTTTTGCACCGTTATTGATGAGGGAGCTTCCATGTGCGTCATGTCGATGTCTTGCTGGAAGGCCATTGGATCTCCTTTGTTGTTCCTTCACCTACCCTTTTGACTGCGTTTGATGGGCATTCTCACAAGCCACATGGGATTATCCCAGCCTTTCCTATATGTGTTGGAGGAAAGGTCATCAATGTTGAAGTAGAGGTCATAGATGCTAACCTAGACTATAATTTCCTCTTAGGAAGGAATTGGGTATACGAGATGGATGTTGTCGTTTCGACTCTATTTCATGTCATCTGCTTTCCTCATGAAGGGAAAATCATTAAGGTTGATCAATTGGATTATTGTCCAGTTGATCCTCAAGCAACTTCTGACTCTACTATCCCTTTAGTGGATAACCTTCGCCTGCCTACTGAGAATCTAGGAGTTGGGATGTATTCCTCATTGATGGGTACCTTTGAGTTTCCCTCTCCTATCACTCGAATCAATGTCGTTTCATCATCCAAGGAGTCTCCTCGAGAAGGGTTCTTCCGAACTCATTATTTTTCAAACCCTTGGACCTTGCCTTCACCTACGACCACATTGGCTGAAGGACAAGTAAATGGAACGGCATCCTCTATGTCTGCGGCTGAGCTTAGATATCAGTCTATCATTAACTCCGCAGACGACCACTCTGATCCTTCTTCCAAAGAGGAGTTTGAGGGTTATGTGGCCCCGGCTTGGGCCTTTGATTCCACCTCCACCTTGGACTGCTTAGATACAATTTTACCTTCTGAAGAAGAAATCCTCGAAGTGATGATGGGTGTAGATCGATCTTGGGAAGACTTACACCATCGTTCATATTTCCTTCTTCCATTGCAGGAAGTGGAAGCTAGGTTCTCCAAGCTATTCACTAGTGATGTTTGTAAGATATCGAATCTCACAAACACACTTTCGTGATCTCAGAAACGATGTCTATAAACATCTCTAGGGACCCTAACATGATTGATAATCTTTCTTCGAAATCGAATGTTCCCTTGAAGAGGTGCAAATTTACACCGACCTTTTCAAAGAATTTCGAGATGTATTTTCTTGGTCTTATGAGGAAATGCCTAGCATTGATCCTTCTATAGTTCAGCATGAGATCAAGACATATGAAAACACTAAGCTGGTTCGTCAAAGACTTCGATCGGTTAAGCCTAGGAAAGTGGCAGCCATTAAAGCCGAAGTAGAGAATCTGCTCAAGGCAGGTTTTATATACCCTGTTCCTCTTACTGACTGGGTTTCTAATCCAGTGCCTGTAGATAAAAAGCAAGGAACAATCTGAGTATGCATCGACTTTAGAGACTTAAACAAATCTTGTCCGAAAGATAATTACCCCATGCCATTCATTGATCAGATTATTTACGAGTGTGCGGGTGATGAGATTTTTTCCTTCATGGACAGTTTTTTTGGTTATAATCAAATTTCTATCCATCCTGAAGATCAACATAAGATGACTTTTATATGTCCTTGGGGTACCTTTGCATATAGAAAGATGTTGTTTAGTCTCAAAAATGCTGGAGCCACATTCCATTGGGCCATGTCATATGCTTTCCACGACATCAAACATATCATCAAAGCATACTTGGACGATCTCACTGCTCGTTCTCGAAAAAGAACTGATCATCCCTGTCACCTTCGAATGGTTTTTGAGCGATTTCGTTTTTATAAAATCTGGTTGAAACCGAACAAGTGCGTTTTCGTGGTTACGTCCAGTCATTTGTTAGGGTTCATCGTGTCAAATGAAGGGATTAGAGTTGATCCCTTCAAGGTAGAGGCGATAGTCCAGTTGCCTCCCCCGTCCTCCATTCGACAACTTCAAAGTCTTCAAGGGAAGGCTAATTTCTTAAGACGTTTTATAGCGAACTATGCCGAGATCACTAAAGGGTTTATGCGTTTGCTCCACAAAGGGGTTCCATTCGTGTAGGATGACTTTGCACAACGGTTGTTTGATGCTTTGAAAAAGGCATTAGTCTCTACCCCGCTTTTGAGTCCACTGGATTATGGTAGGGACTTCCTTTTATATCTCACTGCAGCAGAATCAACCATTGGTATGGTTCTCGTTTAGGAAGACGATGCTCTCGCAGAGTAGGTGATTTATTACTTGAGTCAAGGCTTGATAGGACCTGAACTTCATTATTCTCCAGTTGAGAAGTTGCCCTTGGCAGCTGTCGACGTTGTCTCGCGGCTTCGTCATTATATTCTGCTACGCAAAATTTTTGTCTTGGCAGCAGTAAATCCGTTTCAGTTTGTCCTCAGTAAGCGAGTGATTGCGGGCAAATATAATTGCTGGATTGTCATTCTACAAGAATTTGATCTCGATTTCTTGTCCGATAAGTCCAAGAAATCTATGGTTTTTGCCGAGCTAATTTCCGAGCTGCCTTATGGAGAGGATATTGTTTATGAGGAAAGTTTTCCCAATGAACATTTATTCCTCATCTCTTCACTCGACCCTTGGTATGGAGATATCAATGTTTATCTCCAGACTTCGAAGCTTCCCTCTCCTTTCTCTAAGAATGAACGTTGCAAATTACGTCACCTCACTAAAAATTACGTCATCATTAGTGACACATTATATTGTCAGGGGGTTGATTCAATCCTTCGGTGTTGTTTAACCTTAGGGGAGTCAGAGTTTGTCCTAAATGATTGCCACAGTGGAGCTTGTGGTGGTCATCTATTAGGGCTTGCTACAACTCAGCATATCTTGCGTGCCAACTATTTTTGGCCTTCGCTCTTCAAAGATTATATTGAAGTGGTCAAACACTGTCACCCATGCCAAGTTTATACACGGAAGATGCGCTCACATCCAGCTCCTCTTTTTCCCGTTATCACTGTCGGTCCCTTCACTAAGTGGGGTATTGATTTTACAACTTTTCATCAGCCTTCAGCAGTGAATCACAAGTATATTATTGTGGTCGTCAACTACTTCACAAAGTGGGCCGAGGCCATGCCCACTTATAAAAACGATAGTGATACAGCGGCATTGTTCCTTTTTAATCAGATTATCTCAAGGTTTGGTATCCCAAGAGAGATTTTCACTGACCATGGCAGTGATTTCTAGAATCAACTAATGTCCGAATTGGCTCTCAAGCTAGGTTTCTGGCAGGAACATTCATCTCCTTATTATCCTAAGGCCAATGGATAGGTCGAGGTAGTAAACAAAACTCTTAAGACGATCCTGCAAAGGACAATTGATAAAAATAGATCCAATTGGCATCTTGTGTTGTATCCGGCTCTATGGGCATACCGAACCTACGTCAAGACTGCTACAGGTTTTACACCTTTTCAGTTAGTTTATGGGTTGGAATCTATCTTTCATGTCAAATGTGAAATTCCATCTCTTAAGTTAGCTATTGAGCTCCTTCCAGAGACCTCTCATCTCGAAGAGCGCCTCCTTCACTTGGATCATCTCGATGAGCAGCGTCAAGATGCAGCCACAATAAACGAGGCTCATAAGAAAAGGGTTAAAACCCAGTATGATAAAGCTGTCTGTCCTCGTTTCTTTTCTGAAGGTGACCTCGTCTTGGTCTACGACCAAGATAAGGACACCTTGGGGGCAGGCAAATTCAAACCTATGTGGTACGGTCCCTTCACAATTAAATGAGTTTTAACAAAAGGGTCATATGAGTTAATTGATTTCGAAGGAAACAAATTGGCGGAACCCCGAAACGGGCTCTACCTTAAGAAGTACTTTGCTTAAGTAGCAGCTAGGAAATGGATTCTTTGTACATTATGTATATTTGTACATATTTTTTCGAGATTGTGTGATATCAACACTTTTTGGTCTGCTTTGGTAGGTGTTGATGGATGACTTGGTCTATTTTTGATTCGCCGATGGTGCTGGTCGGCACACTCGGAATCTCACTTTCGCAGCTTGGGTACTGTATTATCCAACTGGTCAATTGATGGTATCAAGGGGAGTATGCATCGGTCCCACTTCAAACAATATGGATGAGTATACTGTCGTCATTAATTTTCTATCTGAGGCAATTTCTCATGAAATCGCCTCATTGGTAGTTTATCTTGATTCACAATTGATAGTGTCACAATTAAATAACATTTATCGGGTAAGGGATCCATGTTTATATCACCAGTATTTAAGGGTGAGGTGTTGGAAATAATACTGAGAGGGGGGGTGAATCAGTGTTATCATACCGATAATACTTTTCATTTCCATATTCAGATTCATATATGCTACTTCCACAACTTCTTATGATTCAGTTAGATGAGTGCATTAGAACATTATCAATCATATTGACAGTAAACAAGTGCAGTAAAATAGAATAGATCATCACACATTAGTCACACACATGAACACCATGATATAAGGTGGAAACCCAATGTCGGTGAAAACCACCTGTTGCAAGTCATCTCAATCTTCTTGTTGATCATTTTAGATCATATTAACAGTAAACAGATGCAGTAAAATAGAACAGATCATCACACATAAGTCACACACATGAACACCATGATATAAGGTGGAAACCTAATGTGGGTGAAAGCCACCTGCTACAAGTCATCTCAATCTTCTTCTTAATAAGAAAATCCTTTTACAATATTTTGTACTAGTGCAGTTTTATACCAGTACGGGAGCTACAACCCCCTTTGTTCTTGTACTAGCCGATCCATTTACTAGTACGCAGGCTACTACCTGCTACAATGCTCCTTAAGATTCCCCTTAGCTTTTGTACTAGCTTATATACTAGTACGTAGGCACCGACCTACAATATTATCTCCTCCAGGTACCACGTTTCATCAATTTTCATACTGGATACATTGAAGCACAACACATAATCTGAATCAGCGAAGCACTAGATCAATACATATACAAGTGATTCATCAACCAGATCTAGTCCATCAGATCACATAAAGATGAGTCATTAAGAATCTGATCCATTCATCCATCAATATATAAACATTTAATCAATCACTTCTTAGACTGTTGTTATCAGAACATAATACCAGACATCACTTAACAACCCAAAATACTTCAGTAAACAACAGAAGCAGCTAAGACATATTCTAAGACATGTACGCAACTTCTCCAACAGAAACCTGCTGGAATCCGCACTTACGCCTTCTGCTGCTCTGCGGGTATCCGCACCTGTGCACACTTCTTCTTTGCGGGTATCCGCACTGCATCTTTATTCTGTTCTTCAGGTATCCGTGCTGTGCCTTCTGCTGATCTGCGGGTATCCGCACCTGCGCCTTCTGGTGCACTGCGTACCTCCGCACCTGCTACTTCTACTGCACTGCGTACATCCACACCTGAGCTACAGATCGCCTGCGGACTTGTTATTAGGGCCAAATTAACAGTCCTCCAATGTGCCACAGTCAGTCCGATCAATAGATCTGATCATGCGCCAATGAGATCGCGACTTATCAACAATTTGCAGAAATCTCCTTGATTTAGATCTAGCTATCACTCACCAACCCATCACAAGAATTTCAGATCTAGATCACCTTAAGATATTCAACCCAAAGTCATCCTCCCAAATGATCTCCTTCCCCTTTTTATAGTCAAGCCTTTCACAATACCATGGTCCAAAACCATAATAACACAATACCATGAACCCAATACTTGGGATCAATACATTTAGATACAATACCACGGACCAAAACCATATGATCAAACATGTCGGACTAGATACCATGAATCACCATAGGATTCCCATGTGTGAGTGCTTTTCTCTACATAAAAGTGTGTGCACTGGGGTCTGCACCTTCTGTTCGTACAACCTGTGGGTATGACCGCAACTTTCTGAACTGCGTACCTGCGGGTCCGCACCTTTTGAACTATGTACCTGTGATCCTCTTATTTTCTTCCATTCTGAGAGGCTGATCATCAATCTTTGCTACTGGCCTGTTGCAGTGAGATCTGTCACCTGTATGAGTTACCATCAAGGACAACACTTGTCCATAATTCCAACAACCTCCCCCTTTGCACTTGATGGCAAAGCTAACTTGTCACACGTAGACTCATCATCTGATTCCTTTGTATTGTTAGTATTCTATCACATCTGGTATCTCTTCTTGTAGATTCATCTGATTATATATAGGTGAGATGTTTTTCTATGAGTGGGTTTCCATCAAGTACAACACATGCATCATAATGCCAACAATCTCCCCCTTTGGACTTGATGGCAACAACACCAACTCACTCTCCCCCTTTGACATCAAGGGCAAAGGGCGGGCCAAGATATTCTCTTTCCTTGATATACCTTCCGCTATCCATACTCCCCCTGAGTACCTGCTGAAATCTCTGAATGAACTCCACTTTGTATATGCCATAGTGCACTAATCTGTCCATGCTCCTTTTGAGTGCATGCTGAAGTCTCTGCTCTGCTGAAGTGTGTTGATCATGCTCCCCCTGACAGTAAGCAAGGTCTGCAAAAAGATGTTCTACAAGAAGAACATGAATCTATACATCATAAATGACCTTCCTATCACAAAAGATTCATACATCTATCTCCCATCACAATGGTGATATATTAAAAGATAACATAAGAGAGTAACATCATTCATCCCACGCATAGTGGGGAAACCAAGATAGGCCGTTACATGACCTTGATATGACTAAAATATTTCATCAAATGACTATAATAGATAGAGACACATTATTACATCATGAGTCTTGATATGACCTTTACATCGAATGATATACATGACAAAACACCTACGACACTGTATGATCTGCTCCATAGTATATGTCCGCATCAACTCATCTTTTTGCATAGAATATAGAATCATTCTATCATATGTGAGAAACACCACAGCCATCCAGATCCGCATGGACCAAGTATCATCAATAGGGAAGATCTGCATCAATCAACATATGCATGAAAGAACCTATCATCATATAGGTAAGAACTTATCATCATCATATCTCCAACAATGCAACTTTGAATAATCATCCATGTATCCAGCCAACAATCCTCATCCATATATGTGCCAAGAACAACCTGCAATATATGATCTTTATGCATATGGCGACAACAGCATATGAGAGACTCATCATCAAGTGAATTCAAGCTATGTACTTCTTCTTATCCTTATGAAGATCACCATGTAAGCACCACAAATTTGATCTAAATATCAACTATGTAACCCCAAGAATCACCTGAACAACTCATAACCATATCATAGCAAGATGAATCATAAGCATCATCACCAAGGACTATTAACCATAATGCCAACAATGTATTAAAAGCATATGCTCCCCCTCAACTTGTGCCATCTGTTTACTGCAGATATCAGAAATAAGCAACAAGACATCATCATCATCAAGTTAGGATCAAAACATTCCTAGACATATTACAAGAATCAAGACATTTCCACACATCCTCAGCAGACTGTAACCGATGGAGCAAATAGTGGACTGAATCATATCAGACCCCTTTTCCGAGCCTGTCCCCACTGCTTTTCCTCAGACTGACATATACCTGACTTTGCAGTGTCTACCTCGCGTATATAGACGACTTCATTTTATCAAACTTGCATATGAGATTTAGGACACTGAAGTTGTACACATTCAGCTCCCCCTGAGTCTGTTATGTCTGTATGTTGTGTTGTGCTGCCTCTTTCTGACTGTGCATCTTTCTTCTTCCACATCTTCAAGAGTGATGATGATGTTTTCTCCTTTTGGTATGGCACCCATACTTTGTTCCTGCATTCCTTAGCTATATGTCCAAGCTTGTTACATGTGTAACATCTTATATGTTTCATATTTCTTCTATAGCAATCAACAGCTCTGTGACCAAACATATTGCAAGCAAAGGAATATCCATTAAAGTACCTTGAATGAGATAATCTTTCTGCATGATGGTCTTGAAACCTTCTTCTTCTACATCTGGCTGCAACATGTCCAAGATTATGACATACATAACATTAAACATTATTCATAGGAGGAGTAAAAGATTTTCTTTGAGGAATTTCTTTCCTTGCTTGATGATGAGATTGACCTTTTATCTCCTTGTTGAGCATTTCACATTTTGCATTAGAGTTCTTTGTCTTACTTTGTGAACTAGATTCACCTTCAACAAATTCATGAAAACCAAGACCAGTTTTGATGGCAGGAGATATTTGACTACTAAGAATATCATCCAAGATTTTAGTACTATCTTGAAATCGTAAGAGCTTATCCTTTTCTTCTAATTTATCTTTTAGAATATTTACCTCAACTTGATGTTGCTCTTCCTTTTCAAGATACTGCTTCTTCACGTTCTCTTCAGCATTTTTTTTCTTCTAAGTGACGCCTTAGATTGAGAATCTCCTTTTCTTGTTCTTCATTCACATCGTGCAGCATTTGACGAGCTCTGGAGACACATTCCAGCTGTGCTTTTAAACTGATGACTTCGTTTTCCTGTTTTTCAATAGCTTGGAGTAGATCTTTATTCTGTCTTGGCTTATCTTAATTTTTCCTTTAGTGAGAGGGTCGTAGCTTCAAGACTTTCATAATCACTGGATCTATCTCTGAGATTCTTGATTGTTGTGTTCTTTTCATTGACTTCTTTTCTTAGAGATGTGACTTCATCATGCAACTTTTGATTTTTGTTCCTGAAAAACTTCCTTATTTTTCTTTCTTCCTCTTGTTGGTCTTTTAGAAACTTTAGATATTTGGCCTTGAATAACTCTAGATTGGCTTTCAGTTTGGTAGCTTCTTCTTTGGAGTCAGATTCCCTTTTGTTCAATAGATCTTGTTGATCTCTAGTTTTGTCTGTCAGCTTTTTAAATTCTGCCTCTATTTGACATCTTTCTTGTTCACCCATAAGAGCAAGTTCAGTTGTTTCGCTGTCACTTTCATCTCTTCCATATGGAAAGATAGCTGGAACATCAGAGGATAGAAAATTCATACCTGATAGTTCATCTCCATTCTGAAATGATTCGGAATCTGATTCTGAATCTGAAGAGCTTCTTATGCCTAATCCCCAATCGATTCTTCCACTGTCATAGTTCTTCTGAGATGTCTTCTTCTTCTTCGGTGCTTTCTTCTTAAGCTTCTTACCCATCGTTCCACGGATCTCCTTCAAGCGATCAAGCTTCTACCAAAGGACCTGCTCTGATACCAATTGTTGGAAATAATACTGAGAGGGGGGGTGAATCAGTATTATCACATTAATAAAACTTTTTTCATTTCCAAACTCTGATTCATATATGCTACTTCCACAACTTCTTATGATTAAGTTAATTGATCTTCAATGAGTGCATTAGAACATTATCAACCATATTATCAGTTAACATAGAATAGATCATCACACATAAGGCACACACATGAACACCATGATATAAGGTGGAAACCCAATGCGGGAGAAAACCACCTGCTGCAAGTCATCTCAATCTTCTTCTTAATAAGAAAATCCTTTTTACAATATTTTGTACTGGTGCAGCCTTATACCAGTACGGGAGCTACAACCCCCTTAGCTCTTGTACTAGCTAAGATACTAGTACGTAGGTGCCGGCCTACGATCTTCTTTCCTTCAGGTACCACGTTTCATTAATTTTCAAACTGGATACACTGAAGCACAACACATAATCTGAAAGGCCTCGTTTCATCCAATTTTCATACTGGACCCGTTAACCTCATTGAAGCACATAATCAATCAATCTTTTGAATCACCCAAACACCAAGATAATATGTGAGATATCAACTAGATCTAGTACATTAGATCACACAAAGATAAGTCATTAAGAGCTTGATCCATTCAACCATAATCATGCTCTTATCAGAACTCAATATCAGTAACCCGACATCAATTATGCACCCAGAACCCTGCAGAATAATCAAATGGTAGTTAAAGCAAATTACAAGCAGGGTCTGCAACTTCACTACTGGACATCTGCAGGTATCCACACTTATGCCTTCTGCTTCTCTGCGGGTATCCGCACTTGTGCAAACTTCTTCTCTGCGGGTATCTGCACTGCGCCTTTATTCTGTTCTGGGGGTATCAATGTCTTCGCCGTGTTGCACCTGTGGTCCTGCAGCTACATACGCATCTGCGTACACTTCTTCTCTGCGTGTATCCGCACCTACACCGCGTCGCACCTGTGGTCCTCCGGGTATAGATAGTTTTTCAGTCTTCAAGCATACCCCATACTGTCAGATCTACAGATTCGATCATGCGCCACGAAGATATTCAGATCTAGCTATCACTGAGATCTAGCTATCATTCAGATCTAGCAATCTCTCGCCAACCGATCACAAGTATTTCAGATCTAGCTCACCTTAAGATATACAACCCAAAAACTACATCATTCCAAATGATCTCCTTTCCTTTTTATATGCAATCTTTTCACAATACCATGGTCCAAAACCATAATAACATAATACCATGAACCCAATACCTGGGATCAATATCTTAGATGCAAAACCATGGACCAAAACCATAGGATCACCATACCACAGACTAGATACCATGGATCACCATAGGATTCCCACGTGCGTGCGCTTTTCTCTGCCTTGAAGAGTGTGCACTGGGGTCTGCACCTTCTGTTCGGACAACCTGCGTACATGACCGCAACTTCCTGAACTACGTACCTACGGGTCTGCACCTTTTGAACTGTGTACCTGCGATCCTCTTATTTTCTTCCATTCTGAGAGGCTGATCATCAATCTTTGCTACTGGCCTGTTGCACTAAGATCTGTCACCTCTATGAGTTGCCATCAAGGACAACACTTGTCTCATAATGCCAACATAAACTTGACCACCGAGTATGTGTTATAAAATCATGGCAAGTATGGGACGTTTGGGTCTTTAGTTTGGTCATGTTATTAAAAGCATGTAATGTGAAAATAATTTACTACAGGTTGCAGAAGTAGCAGGTATCGGTTCGTTGCTTAAGGCTCTGAAGAACAAAGGTGAAGGAGATGGAAGCGAGACCTTTTCATGACGCTTGTGATGCAGATAGGGTGCAGAGGAAGATGCAGATTATTTTCCATGCTTTTGGAGGACCAAAAGCTCCTCAGTGATGAGGATTGATCTAGGTGGCTCTAGAGAGACACATAGGGCATAGATGGCTCAAAAATCAAATTTTTTGGATTGTGCTCGAACTAGGACAAGATCGAAGACCTCATTGTCCTGATCGTGGTGGTGTGAATGATTTGTCAAACCGAACTCATATGCGAATGATAGAGCTCTTCAAAGTTTGACATGACAAGAGAAAGTGGGGCCCATAGTGTGCCACATGGCATCCCAATAAGCAGGTGGGACCCACATGGTAGCCCATAAACCATTGAAACTTGGCACTTTCTCATTTGTCTCCTAAAACCTGCATAAGGGACAAAATCATTTTTACGGGTATTAAATAACCATATAACTAAAATTGTTCTAATATATAGTTATTAAAAATAACTATATAAAACAATGCAACACATGGTTTTGGGATCGGCGGAAACAAACCCTGTTGAACCCTTTAAAATCACAATAACAAACATATATCAGCAACAGTAACCCCTACCAAACCCTCCTCCACATATCCCGCACATATGTCAATACATATATATATATATATATATGTCATAACCATATTATAATGTATTAAGGGGCAGGCGTAGGCCATCGACGATGGACCCGAACCACACCCTTGAAGCCACGTATCATATCACCCCGACCCATATCAATCATGCCATGTCTATGCTGCAACACCCATTAAAGCGTCGATCTTCGATTTTGATACATCATCGATATCGATATCGGTGAGACCCCTGATATCGCATCGATTTAATCAATGTTGATCCCTGCTAACCACCGATTGTAATAAGCATCTAAAGGCGGACCCAATAAGGTTTGTAGGGCCGATTTAAACTGTTTTTAAGTCCATCTTTAAAGGGATTTTTGTCAGATTTATCAGTTTTTAGAGTATTTTCTGTTTAAACAAAAAGAAGGCTATTTGTTACACCTGACAGCTTCTATTCTAAACAAAAACTGAACTCCAATTTTTAAGCGAGACTTTGATCCAAACATGTTATAACATGATGGTGAAAAAGAGCTAAGGGGGAGGTGAAAGGCTGCTTGACAGTGGCGAAAGGTTGCTTGACAGAGGCGAAGAGGCTGCGTGGCTGAGAGCTGAGGTGAGAGGCTGCATGGAGAGGCTACGTGACAGAGTGTTTGAGAGTTTCTGCTAGAGAGCCCCAAGAGCCTGATGTGCTAGAGAGGCAATAAGGAGGCTGTGCCCGATGAATAGTCACATAATGAGAAGGCTAGGCTATGCCGAGATAGCTAGAATGTGTTGTGAATTATCCAGGGAAACTTGAAGCCATAACTGCACTTGAGATGCATAGAGCCATAGAGATTGATCAATCTAGAGTGCTGATAGCCATAGATTCACAGCGCTTGAAATTAAGGAAGATCGTAGAGCTGCAGTGACATAAGCCAGAGTGCTATAGACCCAGATATCCACTGAGCTACAGAGCCGAGAGTCTAGAGTAGTTCTTCTTGTGATCGATTCATCTTTTGATCAATGCTTCTTTGATTGATTCTTCTTTCATCGATTCTTCTTCTTGCAATTGATGTTACAAAATCGATATTCAACAAGCTTCATCACTTTGACAGTCTGATTCAGATGTCCACATTCTTGTGCAAGTAGCCATCTCCTTTCATCAATGCCTTGGGATTGGTGGTCTGAGCAGCTTCAACAGTGAGACATCCACTTCTTTAGATGGCACGTCATGTGAGGTATATGATTATAGTTCATGTATTTCTTCTTTTACATTATGCTACATAGATCCATGATTGATGCTGATGTAGGATCTTGTTTATTAGATGTTGTCATGATTCCTTGCTTGATTTGATGCAGAATATTTCTATATGATGTAGTTGTTGTCATAACTCTTTATGTTATGCTTTGAGATCCCTGGTTGTATGTTGCTGGGATACTCTTATTGTGATCATGCATGTGTTTTTCTTTGACATCCATTTTGTGCCATATTGGCGAGATGCTCACCATGCATGTTTTTGTATCATACTAAAGGAGTCTTTTGACTGAGAGTTCTAGTTGTGGAACATTTCTTAGAGCCACTCCTGCGTGAGGGCATTTTTCCTTGTATGATCGAGACATCATCTCTATGTACATCACCATTATTGACAACACTTAATGCAATAGCCTACACCATCTTGACACTGGGGCCCGTAGACGTAGTCCCTCCTCGACAAACTCCGCTATCAACACTTATGTTTTCATGTGCTGATGATTGTTATGTTCCTCTTCTTTAGAGTATGCAATTGTATTTGCTAATGGTCTTTTAAAATGCAATTTTAACACATCACGAATGTAAAAGGTCTTGGAAAGGTCCTTCTCCACACTCGGACCTGGATGAGGAACAATATTACCCTATCAGGAGATATGAAGATAAATACATAAATTGGACCACATTGTGATAGGGAAGGGACAAAGATATACAAGAGTTCACAAATATTTTCCATACCCTTCGCACTATGTTGTGTATCAAGGACTATGGGTGATATTGGGTACTCAGATATTGTGATTGTCTATACAAGTACATCCAAGATGAGATGGAGTTCCCAGACATCCCCTCGCTCGGTACGGCATACAGATACGATGTCAAGATTGAGAGAAACTTTAAACAGAAGAAGAGAGACCTTGGATCTATGAATCTGAAGCAAGGAAAAGGTATCCCCAAACCACATAGAAAATGCCAAACCCAAGGCGGGGTGGCCCTAGATAAACCATCGAAGCCGCAAGAAAAGAATAATATCATGGATACAAATAAGGACACAAGAAAATGGTGTGAGTTCCATAAACGCTCCACTCACAACACAAGTGAGTGTAAGACCAGGTAGTCACTTGTGGCCGGGTTGAAGGCTTCTAAATTAGACACATGTTTAGAAGTTGTGTTAGAACTAAAAAGGGGAATGAAAAATGGAATTAGATCATTAACATGGAGCCTATCACCACCTTAGCCACCACCAAAATCTAGAATAATGAGCCTGAAGATCTAGAGGAGGGGGAAGGTTCTAAGCTGAAAGGTTCTCTACTATAGTTCATTGTTGATAGTGGGAGACAAGATAACCTCATTTTACTAGAGGTTGTGAAGCAGTTGGGCCTATTAGTGAAAACGCATTCACAACCATACATCATCATTGGCTTCACCAAGGACGAGATCTCTCAATAAGCTAGTAGTTTCTCCTCCCCTACACCATCAAGCCCTTCATGGATGTGGTATTGTGTGATGTTGCTCCTCTTGAAGTTTGTGATGTATTATTAGGAAAACCATACTTGTGGAAGCATAATACTTTATATGAGTCTACACCTTGCTCTATGATTATTACTTTGGGAAATAAGTTGTACAGGATACTGCAAGTAGCCCCGCCTATTGCCATCTCTTTGATCACTACAAAGAAATGTAGTAAGATCATTTTTGAGAACAAGAATTTTTTTCCTTATGATTCACCCTCAGGGCAAGAAGAAGGTTGTGGCCACGACTTCTAGACAAGGCTCCTCCACATAGTAGCAATAGATGGACAAGGTCATGGAGGAGTATAAGGACATTGTTGCCTCACCTATAAGGGTACCTATACACTGTTAGGTGAAGCACTTCATCGATCTGATCTCGTGCGCGTCACTACCTAATGGATAGATCTATTCATGCTCTATTCTATAGAATTATAAAATCAAGAGGCAGATTTAGGAGCTGTTGTAGAAAGGGCACATCAGGCCAAGCTCATCACCCTGTGGGAGCCCGATTGTATTGGTAGAGAAGAAATATGGGACTTGGAGACTCTGTATTGAATATCGGGCATTGAACAAGATCACTATCTTCAATAGGTACCCAATCACATGGATTGATGACCTTTTGGACCAACTCAAGGGGGACAAATATTTTAACAATATCAACTTGATGTCCATTTATCACGAGGTGCCTATTGAACACTCCAATGTGTGGAAGACTGCCTTCAAATCCAAGGAGAGCCATTTTCAATGGCCAGTCATGCCTTTCGGGTCAAAAATGGCCCCAACCACCTTCATGAGATTAATCAACGACATCTTTGGACCCTTCACCAATGAATTTGTCGTTGTGTATTTAGATGAAATCTTGATCTCCAGCCATAGTTGGGAAGAAATCCTCCACCATATTCGACAAGTCCTTTAAACCCTGCAACAATGCAAGTTGTTTGCCAATTTGGATAAAATTTACTTTTGGCATGACTTAAGTTCAATATCTTGGGTGCATCTTTGATGAACATGATGTGCATTTGTACCTAGCCAAGATACAAGTCATTCGGGAATAGCTAACCCCAACAACTCTAATATAGCTTTGCAACTTTTTGGGTCTTGCTAATGTCTACCATAGGTTCGTGTTGGGGTTCTCTCATACCAGTTGGCCTTTAAGTAATGTCACCAAGGGCAGAGCGAAGCCAAATTTTTTTGGTCTGAAACCCAATAGAAGGCATTTGGTGAATTGAAGCATTGCCTCCGCTTTGTAGCAGTGCTCATATTACTAAAGCTGCACCAACCATTTGAGATTGAGGCAGATGCCTTCGACTATGATATTGGCACAATTATTACTTAGTAGGGGAATCTAGTGGATTACCATAGTTAGACACTTTCAGACACAGTCTGAAAGTATCCCACTT
The DNA here is from genome assembly GCA_000404065.3 of Pinus taeda. Lineage (NCBI taxonomy): Eukaryota > Viridiplantae > Streptophyta > Pinopsida > Pinales > Pinaceae > Pinus > Pinus taeda. Next base: position 30,750 of record APFE031318694.1, read on the forward strand.
ATGAAAAAGAAATGTATTCCATTGTGCATGTTTTTTGTCAATGGAAGCATTACATTGTAGGGAAGGAAATAGTCATCCACACAAACCATCGACCCTTGTAGTTCATACAATCACAAGGGATGTTGCAAAATGATCGCCATCAGAAATGGTCCACATACTTGCAAAAATTCCATTTGAGCATTAAGTACATGAAGGGAAACACCAATAATGTTGCAGACTCCTTTAGCTGGCCACTAGTCATGGTGTTAACCACTGTGCTCACCTCCTATATGGGCATGAGACTTCGGGGTGGCTGCTTCTTTAGGAGAGTGATCCACAATTCGACATCACATACCAGACGCTCCTAGAAGGTAAGCAAATTCCAATTTTTCACCTCTAGGATGCACTGTTTTTCCACCTCAAACACATTAGTATTCCTTCAAGCGACCGTGCCAAGATTATTTCGAAGTCGCATTACAGTCAGGTCGTTAGACATTTAGGAGTAGAGAAAATAATGGCAGTACTATATAAGTATTTTTATTAGCTTAACATTCATCGCATGTTGGGAGGTACATTAAATCCTGTATTGGTTGTGCCATTGCCAAACCAACCATCAAGAAGCAAGGGCTATATGCTCCTCTACCTACTCCCAATCACCCTTGGGAATCCATCTCCATGGATTACAGGTTGGGGCTTCCTTCTACTAAGCACGATAACGACTATGTTTCACTATCATCAACAGATTCTCTAAGATGGCCATTATAGTGGCTTGCAAGAAGAGTATCACAATAGAGGCCACTACTAAGCTATTTTTTGAGCGAGTGTGGGTACACTTTGGGATCCCACAATCCATTGTCTCTCATTAGGACAACGGATTCCTAAGTGCATTTTGGTCAAGTCTATGGTTGATGTTGGTTACCAAAATGACTAAGTCCACAACTTTCCATCCCAAAACTGATGGCCAAATAGAAGTCATAAACATGATGATTATACAAATTCTATGAATGTATAACTCGAAGCATCCACACACATGGTATGAAATCCTCCCCTATGTCCAACACATCTACAACATACCTCTACATGGCTTAGTAGGACACAACCCCTTTCAGGTATGGCTGGGATTTCAACCATTATGTCTGATTAATGTGGCAATACCATTTGCAGCTACTCAAGAAGTTTAGGCTCATGTCCAGTCTGAAGCCGATAGGGCTAACAACTTCTTTGAGTTCCTTCAACACATCTTCCAACAGGTCCATGATATATTGGACAAAGATAATGCTAAGTATAAGCAACACCATGATCAACATTGGGTGCCACACAAGTTCCAGGTGGGTGGCCAAGTTTGGCTACATTTGCAGAAGGAGAGCCTCCTTAGACCCCATCACAAGATTTTCCCACTCCGATATGGGACATACACCATAACCAAGGCTATAGGGGACAATTTCTTCAAGCTTAACATTCCACCATTCATTGGTATGCACCTAATGTTTAATGTAGACCACCTTTGACCATACTTTCCACCATTGTTGGACACATCTGACATTGTAGAACAAATCAAACCAACAGAGCTAAACCTAGACTCCATGGAACATGCCACAACTCATCGAATCATGGACACACAGATCAATAACACTCGTGAGTAGAAGCTCCAACTGCATCGAGTTATCAAAGCTAGCAAAATTCTACACCAAGGCAAGTGGGTCACTGGAGACCAAGTTCAACAGAAGTTACCCATCTCATGGAGGCACTCAACACAACAGGGACCATTGCTTCCTAAGGGGGGATGACTGATCTAGGTGGATATTGGTGGCCACCTTCCTATTCCACTTGGACCACCAACATTGTCTCTTTTTGTTTTTCAGTTTCCTTAATTGTAGCACAATTTATTATTTTTGGAAAAATTTTATGTTCTAAACTTCGGAGTTGTTTTGAGGCCCTAAACAAACCTTGTAGGGAAAATAGAGAGTTCAAAAAATTCTTAAACCAATTCACATCATTTTTTTGGCTATTTCTTTGATATCTTTGAAATGAGGTATTATGATAGCCAAATGAATATCGTATACGAAAGTTACAACCCCGGGAAATTGATGTACCAATTTACCCAAACGGGGCCCACAATTTTGGCGCTTTGTCTCCTATGGTTAGGTTTTTGGATTTTTAGGGTTTTCCATTGTTTATCAATAATAAATGGGTGTTGGAGCCTCATTGTAACATAGTTGAGAGGTATGTATCTGCCACATCTCTTCTCAAAGATAAGTTATCGTTGCTCGAGCTAGCTCATTTACATTCTATTTGTAAACATATTTCAATATTCTGATTTTAATGAAATGAAGTGTTATTTCTGTTGCATTTTTGTATTTATGGTTATATCTATATTTTTTTCATTCTTATTTAAGATCGGATCAAACATTATCCAAAAAAAATCAACAAGTTGAATGAAATAATCTCAAAAAAAAATCAACTACATGGAGCATGAATTGAGTGGCATATGGACCACAACCAACTCAAAGGTGACATTGAAATAATGGAAAGTGCAAATAAAGGAAGAAGTACCCCCAACTCCCACACTTCATTTCCATTTTCGTAACTTCTTCATCCAACATGCAGACCTTTAGCATTTGTATGCACAAGATAAAAAGTTATATACGAAAATTTGATGGCAAGGATCATAAAGAAGGCACAACATGAATTAATACACTTCAATTCTGCTTCAAGGTATATCAAATACATGTTGAGCAAGAGAAAATTGACCTTGTTTTGACACAAATAGAAATATCATCTTACAATTAGTTCTTATCATGGAGATCAAAACCCCAAACATCAGCAAGTTATTGAGATATATTGGGAATTTTTTTTCTAAAAGATTGTAGGACATTTATGAGAATGAAGTTTTTACTAAATTCACTTTATTGCAATGGTCAAGCACAAAGATGAATATTTCCATGATTTTCATGTATTTCCCACTTGTATTGAAGACCTATATGATGAACACTTACGAATTGAGATGTATTATAATGAAAAAGCTCAAATCACTAGATATCAAGCATGTATACAAAGAATGAAAAAAACTCCTTGTCCCAATTAGGAAAATCAAGCTCAAAATGTATTATTCCTTACAAAATGATTTCTCCATAAGGTACAAGGAGGAGAGAACATTAGTGTTTTAAGTGAATGCACCAAATCAGAGTTCAAGCCATAAATGTAAGGTCAAAAGTTTACCTTTATTAAAAAAAATTAATAATGATAAGAATAGGAAAGAGTAATCGTGGAATACATCTAATCGAAAAAATGCTAATGACAAATTTAGCAATCAAAATAACATGCTACAACTTTTTGTTGTTGCATTGATTAGTATTTCTCAACTCTATACTCTTAGGGTTTCTTGCTACATTAAGAAAACAAGTTAACCATGCTTATAAATAACGATAGTTTACATAAGTTGATAGCTACAAGAGTAGATAATTAATTAGATAGGTTCATTAACACAAATATTCTTATCCAAAAAATGAGGAAAATGATTCAAAATGGATTTGAAACCTATGTTTTACATTGGTACTCAATGGAAGAGGTGTCTGATGAAACAACGTATCCAAAATGACTTGATAAGACACCTAGGAAACATAACACCATTTTTCATGACCTAACTAAATTATTTCCTTTTGAATGACTAAGAGGTTAGGAGAAAATAATACCAGCTTTCCCATCAACATAAAATATAAATTAAGCATTTGGTTTAAGCATATTACAGTGTGAGGTAATAACCTTAATCTTGAGTCCATATTTGAGGTGAGTCACTCTCATAATGAATAAGCATGTTCCTTATATACTTTCTATAAACTGTTATGCATTTTTAAAGATTATCATGAAATACAAGTTCTCCATTCAATTTGTTTATTAATTTCATGGTGCAAATAAATTTTCCAAGATTGATTTGAAATTATGGTATTACCGAACAAGAATGTGAGCACACTTTCTTCAGACTACTTTTCATGGCATTTAAGACTTGTATAAAATTAATGTCATGCTTTTTGGTCTATCCAATGCCCTAACTTCCTTTTAAACAATGATGACTAACTTATCTTTTACATAGTTATTGCAGTTTGTACTTATGTTCTTTGTTGATATACTAGTTCACCCAAAGAAATATTCTTGCACCTTAACCATGTAGAGATGGTGTAGAAAGTATGAGAAGAATATAATTTCTCTGCAAACAAGTTGAAATCAATATTGGAAGGAAATAAATAGAATTTTTGGGTTATGTTGTATTAATAAAAGTCAAGGGGGACCCAAGGAAGATTGTGGTAATTAATAATTGGCCTGCTCCCAAATTACCACTTCATTATTGTGGATTATTAGGCCTTAGAAGCTATAAGAAAAAAAATGTAAAACCCTATGTAGAGATTGTTGCTCCAATAATAGTGTTATTGAGAAAAAATGCTTCTAAAGTGAATGATGCAACAAAATATTTCTTTAATATGATGAACACCTTGATGATTTCAACCATTACTCGGGCTACCCGAAACTTCAAAGAACCAATTTTGCTTAAATGTGATTCTTTTAATTAGAGTTATGCTTATGCAAGGAAATATTCCTAATTTCTTCAAATCTTCAATGTTAAAACTTGAAGTTCAAGGAAAATTTACATATAGTTAGGAAATCTTCAAAAAAATATCTACGAGGAGCAAAATTTTGGGTCAAAATGGATGAAAATATTTTGAAATATTCCATAAAGTAAATATTCTTATCATGAAAAGAAAAAGGTGGGCAAGTAAAATCCAAGTTCTGTACTTTGAGAATCTATATAATAATGGAAAAGAAAACCAAGATATTCATGGCTTATGTTATCACTTAGAACTAAAAGTTTGATACATATAATTACATGCCCTAGTTTGATGACAAAGGTCTATGTTAAAGTTGGTTTCATTTTTATTTGTCTCAATTAGGATTGGGAGTTTTAAAGGTTTTTAACTTAGAACATACTCCACTCCTTTTGGTTTTCCTCCGCTCAGCATTATTCCATAAGGCATGTCTTGTCTTATCCGAGTCACCGTGTCTTTTAGTGATTTCGCTGTGCAATGTCATTTGCCCATTTTGCAGCGCAATCATGGTCTAGTATTTTCGCAGCATGTCATGATCAAGCAGTTTCGCAGCGCATCACTAAAAAATATAACTAACAGCGCTGCGAAATCATGGATTCGTGCATTTCGCAGCGAATCTTTTTCGAAATGTCAAGTCCGTAGGTGAGTCAGCATTTGTGTCCACTGATGTCAGTTTGAGTACCTCTTGAATCATGTCTCAACGTTCATTTGCCGCTACTCCACCAATAGATTTTTGATATGCACGGAAATATCATTCCCAAGAGATTTTACCGTGCATAGTCCTTAATAATGGTCGTGAGTGTTGCATGAGTGACCAGTCATGTTTCAATTTGAATTTCAAGCGAGGTCGTTCAAGCGAGCCTGATTACAAGCGAGGCTGAATAAAAAAGAGGAGCTGTATCACCATCTCGACCGGAGCTGTTAGAATTTGGTTGTGAAGATCTCAAAGTGAAAATGGAGAGAAAGGAGCACAGATCCGGCAAATGTCAGAGGAATGAACCTGAAGGCCTGGACATAATGTTGAGAGATGAAGGCGTGAAGAAAGCGTTCAAAGATGCCGGGTGCTGGAGATTTTGTAAAAAGCTACAACGAGGGCATGCACAGGTAACTAAGGAATTTGCTCTAAATTTCACTGGTTTGAATTCAAAGGTAGCCATGTTAGAGATAGCGGTTTCTCTAGAAGCAATAACTGCTGTAACCGAAATCCCAAGAGGACGGGAAGAATGGTTCAAAAATTTTAAATTTGATAGGAATCCTTGTAAGGAGTTCTTAAAAGAGGCATATGTAAATGAAGATTTCACAAAAGCAGTGCCCAGGTATTATGTCAAGGAGCATTATGCTCTTCTTCTCACCTGCATACAGAAGTATTTGACCTGTGAAGGAAGGTATAATAAGGTTTATCGTTACCATTTTAAACTGCTCTTGCATTTTACCAGGAAAGTCTCCATAGACATTCCGTTTTATTTATTTCGCAGTTTAAGTAAGATGTGTGATAAGGTGCAGCTGAGGAAAGAGGACTGTGAAACCTCTTTATTTCATCATGGTCTGATTAAGTTGCTGGTTTTAGATGGCCTCCAAAAGATAGGCAGAGACTGGAATTCTTTTATCTTCATGGCTGGATTCCAAAGTAAGACTGGTCTTACTCCACAACCAGCCAGAGAGTTTACCATAGCTGAGCTTCAAAGGGAAGTAAGAGCTAAAAAACAAACCAAGCCACAGCTACCAAAACCAGTAAAGCCACTAATCATTCAGGAACAACCTCAGCAATCAACAAAGCAAAAGACTCAGGGTAAGAAGACTGTACCTAAAGCAAGCAAATCTGAAGCAGCCTCAAGGGTAAGGACAAGAAGCCAAATTAATAAAGAAAAAGGTAAAGCTATAGCTGTTGAAGAGAGCCCTGTGTCTAAGGCAAGCCTGAATGATTTATTACAGGCTATTGAATTAGAGCAGTCCAAACCAATTTAGATTGATTTGACACAGTCACCACAGGAAAGTGTTAAGAAAACCAAGGCCTCAAAAAGGCTCAAGTTTGATGAGCCAGCCCAGGAATTTATTTTTAAACCTAGAAGACCTATGACCAGAAAATTCCAGCAGGTACAGGAAGCACTGCCCAGAACAGAGGAAACAGGGGAAGGGACACGACCCCGGCAAAAGAGCAGCACAAATAAAGCAGCCATCACATCTCAAGGAGATTATGTGGCAGCCATGAAAATCCAAATAGAAGCAGCTGAAGAAGAGATTAACCAACAGAAGAAAGCTGCTAGAGACCTGAAGGCAGAGCTAAGTCGGTTACCTAATAAATGAATTCGCTTTTCAGGAAAGGTTTTGTTCCTAATTTTTGTTAATTTTGCTTAATCTTAGTGTTTTGAAGATATTTAAATCCCTGCTACACATATGAAACATCAAAGGGAGTTTTTGGCAATTGATGATTGGGTGATATAAGTTCTCGGGTCAAAAAAGCAAGCTGTTTTAAATAAAACAACAGTTTCGTAGCGCGCTATGAAACTGTTGTAGATGATGTTTTTTAACGTAGACAAACAATTTGATATTATGAGCGGGAGTTTTTGAAAAAGAGACACCTGTCCATCACTACAGCCTACAGCATATCTAAAACGTGGCCACGTTCCATACCTTGGGTTATTAAAGGCTCAGAAAAGTGTTGTTACATGTTCGAGCAAATTGTGGAAAACAGAAGCCAAGAAGCAGGGGACATCTCCTAATACCACGGGGCAGATAGGGATTCAGCGTTCAAAGGCCAATATGGCATATTTAATATCCAGCTCAGCCAAATCTAAAGAGGACCAGGTGTCAAAGAACGAGGAGTAGCCACTATGGCATGGAAAGAGAGTTAGAGTCCTAGTTAATTTAGAATTTTTTTAAAGTTCCAGTCAGCACTTTATTTGTATTTAATAGTCAGTTAAATAGCTGATAGGTGTCATTAGAGATAAGGATCGAGTTATTAAATTCCCCTCATGCTGGAGGAGGAAGCTCGAATTAGTTAGAATAAGGATTCTATATATAGCTGAAACAACAATGTAATGAGGGTTGGAAAATTTGATAACAGAAGTACTGTTTTAGCTTATGTAAAGACCATTTTCAGTAATATAAGTTGTCTGCTTTTCTTCTCAGGATTCATGAAGGATTTCCATGTTCAGAATGTGTGATTTTTTCTTTCCTTAATGTCTTTTACAGTTGCATAGATGTGTAATCACTCAGAATTCACTGACTGTGCTCTGATTTCCTGTATGCATTTATGAACTGTGGTTTTATATGAGTTGTGTTCTGAACATCTAAATGCTAAGTGCCCTGAATTCTATGTAAAGGCAGTGTCATTGTTTACTGAAGTGTGATTGACTCCATAGGCCCAATGGAAACTTATGTAATGTGTATCCAACCTTCATATTTGTTAATATTATTCCACAAGAGTTATCCATCTTATTATTAGTCAAAATCAATAACCCTTTGAGAGAGCCCTCTCAGGCTAAGGAGGTTAAGCCTTAGTCAAAAGATTGGTTTGAAATAGTTACTTAGAGTCAACCTGACCAGCAGCCTATCAGGACCTGATTTTGAGATAACATTTTGGTGCGTCTGCCGGGAGACTGAAGATTATTCTTTCCCGAAATAAAGAGGCTGAACTTCTGAAGGTAGCAGGAGCTCATACATCATTTTGAGACTGCAAAACTACCTTGGCAACTCCACACATCAAATAACAAATTGGAAGGTGACTCCACTGCTAGAAGATCAGTAGCTTGATGAAGTTTCAAGATGAGTTCCACTGCAAGAATAAATGCCAGGTATGTTCCTATGAAATCGGTCTCATATCCCTAGTTTTCCAAATCCTATGCCAAAGGTTGATTGGTTAGAGGATCTTCCAATATTCAAAGATGAAAAGAAAGACAATGCTGCTCTTCATTTGGTTAGGTTTCATATGCATGTACGCAGTCTTAAGGTTCACTTCCCTGAGGATTGTCTCATGAGGATGTTTATGACCACTTTAGAAGGAAAAGCATGGTCTTGGTATAAAAGCTTGGAAAATGGTTCAATATATTCGCTTGCTAGTTTTCATGATGAATTCCATGAGATGTATAAAGAATGTCATCCTTCCTTATTGTTGCTCAAACATTGTTGTAGACATTCTTTAAGTCTTATTCAATACTTGGAGGATTGTTATGATGATGATGAATTTATGGATGAAGAAATTTTAGAGGCTCTTCATAACAATGCATTTCAACACCAAGAAGAAAGTATAACATCTCATGAAATGCAGCATGAAGATTAGCAGGGGTTTACTTATGAAAACCATGTTTCATCCTTTGATATAAATGAGAGGATGCTACAAACTTGCCAAGATTTTGATCACAATGAGTATGAAATTGATTGCAAATACCAAGGAAAAGTACTGGAAGATAGCTGTTATAACCCTCAGGCAGAAGAAAATATGGTTCATGTTTGTAATTCCTTGCAGCAGCTTGCATCAAATAATGATCTTTATAATGAAGAAAATTACATTGTTTGTGGGCATCATGTAGAAAGGCAGTTGGACAGCACATCAAAGGGGTCTTGTGTGGTTTAGAATCAGTTGTCTGAAGAGGTAGAGTGTTATGATGATCATAAAAATAATCATGTCTTGTTTGACCCTATAAGTGAATACATGGCAAAGCTTTGCACACCAGTAATTCATTTTCATTTGCATTATGAAAATCATATACATTATAAGTTGATTTGGTCATCTCATTATCATGGTTATTTTGAAGTTGAATGTAGTCAAGAGCCTCCAATATCAGAAAGAACAATTGATTGGCTTTATTGGAAATATCATGTTGCCTGACCTAAAGTGGAAATTGCAGCTAGTAGGTAGGTAGGAAAATGAAAATAAGCTCAAGGTTGACTGAGCATTTTTCAGTAGATGTAGTTCTCTCTCTCCTACATTGATCATCAAGCTTAAGCCCGAGGTGAAGGCCCAAGAAGCTTAAAGGGGATGCTTGTCAAATAAATTTATATTTACAATAATGGATAAGGCACTGTACCTGCGAGTTCTTAGTGTACCACAAGGGCACACTATCCCAAGTGGAGCCACTGTTATCACTGAAAATATTTCAAAGGAAAAGGGTAAGGTAAAGGTTAATTGATCCTGGACATATTCATGTTGATCTTGGTCGTGTTCATACAATTGGCATTTGATACAATTCTTAGTTTGTGCAAACAAACTCATGGTGGCAAAGATCAGAAATATTCAACAAAATCAAGTGAGGCAGTTCCTAAATTAAGCATGGAAAGACACATCAGATGGATTAATAATAGGCTCAGACCCAACATCAAAGTGATGAAGAGGCAAATTGAAGACTTGGAGATTTAGCTAAGTAAGCGTGAAGGACATCCTTAGCTAAAAGAAATCACATAGCAAAGTAAGGCTAAGTCCTAATTTTGATCAATTTCCTTTGAAGTCATTTTAAAAGGATGGTGTTTATGTTTTCAGTTTTGAACAACCTCATGGTATATGGGAAATTCATTTCAATATAAAGAGGCTCAAGATAGTCGAATTTGCAATAAACTGTGTTTTGAAATTACACAGCAGTTTCGTAGCGCGCTAGGAAACTGCTGTAGGTGCATATTATGAATTAGTGGACCCATTTTTGAGACAAAGAGAAATCTTTTCAAATGGGAATCTCTGCAAAGGATCATTTACAAAGTGTCAACATTCAGCAAGGGCAAACAAGTAGAAGAAGGACACCTTTGAACTCTAAGCTATATGTTATAAAGGTGATCACTATTTCATAACTTGTTTTTACCAGTCAACTTCTAGAAGAGGTTCTGAGCAGTTGAAAGATCATCTCTGAAAAGTGAAAGAGTTTTTCGTCCTTAAGATACTGAAGTACAAAAATCTCTTCCACTTTCTTCATATCCATTACTATCTGGGAGAAATGATGGACCAAAGTTGCGCTACGAAACTGCTGAAGGTGCAATTTTTCACATGCATATTTCTCTGTTTTACACCTGTTCTTCAAGGATCGATTTTGTATATCTGGAGAAGTATTTTACACAACCAAGAGAGGTTTTTGTTCTAGACATCCTGGACTACAAAAACCTCCTTCATTTTCCTCAAATACATCATGAGCTGGGAGCAATGAATGATCAAACGTGCGCTACAAAACTGTTGTAAGTGCAGTTTTTCACAAGCCTATTTCTCTGTTTGACACCTGTTTGTCAAATACATATTGTGAGCGGTAGGAAAGGTGTTTCAAAAAAAAAATAGGGGTTTTTGTTAAGTATGGATCGGTTCACAAAATCCTCCTTCATTTTTTCCAAATACGCTTTTTGTGAGAAGTTATGAACTCTGTCCCAAGACCCATTGTTCAGCCAGAACAAAGCAATGGACAGTCGCCTAGTTTCTAGGAACATCAAGGATCGAGTCTGGACAGCTGGAGAAGTATTTTAAAAAACCAAGAGAGGTTTTTGTTCTAGACATCCTGGACTACAAAAAAATCCTTCATTTTCAAAATATGTGTCATGGTTGAGGAGATAAAGGCTCTGTCCCACATGCCATTTTCAGGGATCATAAACCTAAAAACAGGGAAACATG